>QLTV01002542.1:1140467-1163169 GCA_003457575.1 Thermophis baileyi | reverse complement strand
GGGCCAATTTGGGGGTGGAAAATGGGGAGGGAGGGCTGCAAGACGCGCATCTTACCTGAGACTGGCAGCTCTGGGTCGTCTCTCAGCCGTTGCGTGCAGGGAAAAACCTTGTAAAGAAGTAAAGAAAAACTTCTCATGAGTTTGAGGCAATTAACAAGTTCTCGCCCTCACAAGAAGTTTTTCTTTACTTTGCAAGGTCTTTCCCTGCACGCAACAGTTGAGAGACGCGACGGAGCTGCCAGTCTTCGGTAAGATGTGCATCTCACACTGGGGCAGAATTTTGGGGTGGCAGATGGGGCAGGAGGGCTGCGAGACGTGCATCTTACCAGAGACTGGCAGCTCCGGGTCATTTCTCAGCCGTTGCATGCAGGGAAAAACCTTGCAAAGTAAAGAAAAACTTCTTGTGAGTGCGAGGCAATTAACTTCTCGCCCTCATGAGAACTTTTTCTTTACTTTGCAAGGTCTTTCCCTGCACGCAACGACTGAGAGACACGACCGGGGACTGGTTCGGGGGTGTGGCCAGGCAGAGATCACTACCAGTTCGGGGAACCATGCCAAATTTCTGCTAACAGTTCTCCCGAACCGGTCCGAACTGGCAGCAACCCACCTCTGTGTATATATGATAGTAGGGATTCTTGTAAGCTCTTCTGGAAGGTCAAGCCAAAAACGAAAGCAAATGAAAACATTTTTACAGATAGCGATCAAGTCAATGAAATAATATATTGGCTAGTCCTAGAGATCAATTGATTTCTTCAGCATTTATCCTTCTGCTTTTCTTCCCCGCACAAAGTCTAGCCTCCTGATTAGAATTTCAGCTGCTATGTTTATAATCAGATCAAGGAAGACTCAAATAGACTGGAAATCTTTGCAGCTGTTTCATATCACAGTTAACATATAAAGGCACCATAGGAATGAAAAACAATCAGAAAACACTGCAAGGCAGAAAATAAAAACAAAAATGTATCTGCAAAAGCATCTGCTGGTCATGGATAATCAATTTGGTTAGGCTCAAAGCAGTTCATTAAACTGTTAAACAACAACCACAAGAAGACTTATCTCAATAGTAAATTATTCCAACTGTATCTGGGACACTGATGCTGAAGAACAACTTGACTACTATACTGTAACTTCATAAATCATTCTACCTCTAATTATGGAGGCATGCATAAGGTAGCGTACATTATCCTCCCTGACATTAATACCAAGTTCTCATTTTGCCAATCTGTTTTTGTCTTGGCATACTACATTCTTATGTCTTAACCTGCACAAAGAAAAAAAAATCAACTTGACATTAGGAGCTTGCTGCGCAATCAGCATTATGGAAGAACTCTAACCTTGTTGCCAGAGGGGCAAGGAGAGAGGTAAAAGGAAAGGAAAGGAATGAGATTTAATTTAGATAGCTCTGAGCGGGGAGGGAGAGAGATGCTGCATATTTTATTTGATAGTAAAATTTCTACACTATGAATTAATAAATACATAGATTTCCAAAGAGAACAGGAGCAAAATAAATGCAGAGGATACAAAACAGTGATTCAGAGACTAAATACAGCTTATATCTGGATCATACTTTCTGATTAAAAATAAATCAATTAGATACTTTATGACCTGAACATTTAAAATGATTTTTGTCTGTGTCCCCACTAATATCTTATTAAGCATGTTTGAAACTAGTATTTGAATTCTGAGTTAAAATGAATGTTAATTCCCGATTGAAAAGCCCTATTTTTTTCAGTTCTTATTAAAACAAGTGGAATAATATACACTAGCCCATAACTTCCCTGCCCCTTTGAGGACATGATCTAACCTAAATCTATTAGCACATTTACCATCAGCAAAATAATTTTTACGTAATTTTAATCTTTAACTATGTTTTTATATTTTGCAACTTGCATTTTATGTCCAATCAGCAGACTTGACTATTCATTTGAATTGAGAGAAAGGATGTAAAGGTACTAGATAAATAGATTGTTGCCACATGGAGCAATTTCATACCACCAGATCTAGAAGAGAAGGCATGTTATGTGTTCCATCATCATTGAGGGAGCTGCATTTGGCAGACCCAAGGGAAATAGGCCTTTTCTGCTGTGGTGGTGCCTGAACCAGTGGTGAATTCCAAATTTTTTTACTACCAGTTCTGTGGGCATGGCTTGGTGGGCGTGGTGTGGCTTGGTGGGCGTGGCAGGGGAAGGATACTGCAAAATCTCCATTCCCACCCCACTCCTGGGGGAAGGATATTGCAAAATCTCCATTCCCACCCCACTGGGGCCAGCCAGAGGTGGTATTTACCAGTTCTCTCAACTACTCAAAATTTCCGCTACCGGTTCTCCGAACTACTCAAAATTTCCACTACCGGTTCTCCAGAACCTGTCAGAACTTGCTGGATTTCACCCCTGGCCTGCACTGTGAAACTTCTTACCCTGAGCTGAGGTCAGACTCATCTCTTCTGAGCTTCTGAAGATCCCTTAAGACCTAATCAGGATTCGTGTGTGTGTGTGTGTGTGTGTGTGTGTGTGTGTGTGTGTGTGTGTGTGTGTGTGTGTGTATACATGCACACAGAGAGTATATATGTAAAGTTGTCCTTTCATAGTAACACATATGTTCACAACCATTCTTACAGTCCACTCTTTCAATTTGTTTGTTTGTTTGTGCTTTTCAGCTCTTCATTTCAGATTCCTCTGTTAGGGATGAAGATTCAGGTATGTATCCCTATGTTGATATGTGTTACTATGAAATGACAACTTTTGTAAATTTCCTAAATTATGGTATTTGTTATGACTGGGAAGTTATGCATTCTGCTGGAATTTCTTATTTGTTACCATACTCGCTTGATGTAAGGAGTTTTGAGTTCCTCCACAATTAAGAATTGGGAGAATCCCAATTACGAGATTAATGTTCCATTGTTAATTTAATGGGTTATATTTATGGATTAGTAGATAAATTGAGGAAAAGAAAAAAAATTGAATAGATAACACACATTCCTGCCCAGGGATATGGATCCAAGGGTCAAGATTCATCTTTGGGATGTCCTCATCTCAGTGACAGCATCCCATTATTCAGGGGAGAAACTAGTTATCAATCAATCAAACCTGACATCCATGGTGATATCACCTACCAGTACCTAACCTATAGCTGCATTATTTTTATGATGCCTGGATTAGCTTGCTGCATAGATGCCCTTGCATATCCTACTCCACCTTGTTTTTTAATATTTTGTCTTTTGATATATTGCCAAATTCACTATGAAAACATTAGCAACAATATTTTCATATTTTCCTGTTAAGGACCATTTCCCAAGTCCAAAGATTTATTCTTTTTCTCTGATTCAAGAGTTAAAGATAAAGTATATAGTTTGACTTGATTCAAACTTCAAGTGGTATCTAATACTGTGCATTTTAGGAGAGCTTCATTTTATGTAGGAAATAGTGAGGTATGACCACCATGGGGCCTGAATTTGAGTAAGCACAGCTAAGAGGGGGAAAAATAGCTTATCTATTCAGTTTCTTGGATCAGATTAATGGAAAATATAAATGGCCTAAGCCAACTACAGCCTAAAAGATTTCCTATAACTTAATGCAAAAGGTCTTCAATCACCAGATTAATGTATATAGGCCTAAAAAAGGCAGAAAAAAGAATAATGTTTATACATAAATATGCATGCATTGGACATTCTCCCTGCTGTGTGGAAAACATGGATATGGTGTGGGGTGATGGAATGTCAGGGCTCTGATGTCATGTCACATGGCATAATGCATTAGTAAGCACTCTCACAAGCCAGGTGGAAGGGTTGTATTTCTACTGAACTTCTAGTACCAGTTCTCTCTTATGTAAATACATAGATAAAGAGTTTATTGGGAAGGCTTGAGTCTCAGTTCTTATGATTGCTGATGCTACCTTATGCTGATGCACTTTTAGAGCAAAGTCAGAGCAAAGGAGGGAAAGCAGAATGCAGATGCAGAAGGAAGACAGGTCAATGGACAGCTTGCATGAAAGAAAAATGAAATGATTCAAATTTGCAAAATTATTGAAAAATGTTCGGATGAGAAGAGGATTTTATTAATGATGTTAACTATTATCCTTTTTTTCCTTATGAACCTGAATTGATTCTAGCTTTTCTGTCTCTATTCTTTGCTTCCAAATGTGTCTGTTCTTCCTACAAACACAGAAAAATGCAGGCATTGACAGTGAAAGAGGCAATATATCGGTAAAATATATGCAATTTGCTTGGAAATTGCCACAATTAATGAAACCAATAAAAACTCCATACAAAAAAATTAAAATTTCTACTAAACTGTCTTTTACACCTCCTTTTTAAATAATCCCAGTAAAACTAATCAACAGGACTAATTTTGCTGATATAAATGATTGATATCTTTCTCACAAAGATGACTGATTTGTGTGTGTGTGTTTATGTGTGTGTGTGTGTGTGTATGTCAGGGGTGGATTCTAACTTACCTCGCTTCCGGTTCGCTTCCTCCCGCACATGCACAGTGCAAAAAAATAAAAAATAAAAAAGCCAAAAACAAGATGGTGACGCATATGCAGTGCCGGAAACTCAGCTTCTGCGCATGCGCAGAAGAAAAAAAAGTTTAAAAAAATAAAAAAAATTTAAACAATTTTTTAAAAAAGATGGTGGCGTCCCCGGACCGGCACCGACCGAACCAGATCTGTGACATTATTGTGATGTCACCAGTGGGTTGCTACCGGTTCGGGTGAACCGGTCCAAACCGGGAGGAACCCACCTCTGGTGTATGTATACATATTCCTTTCAACCTCCCTTACGCTACCTTGCTAAAGAAGTATTCTGATAGAAACAGATTAATTTTTTTATCAACTATGGTTTATTTGGATGGTACTTTTCTGACAAAACTACCTGTGGAGGAATATTAGCTTTTTGAAAGCTTTGTAAATTCAGGAACAGTTTTTTCTATGTCTTATCTTATTAATTATGTGATAACATTTTATTTTGTGATGGGTGAGACAGAAAAAGAAAGAGGAGGTTGATAAGCATAAAATCAGGGAGATGTGTTGGAACATCATCAAAAAGAATAATATAGTCCCATAATAGTCCTTACATTTAGGAAACTCATAAATAGAACAGAAGCATAATAAGGGCCTCTTTTTCTTTGGTAAATGTTTCTCCACAGCAACTGGCAACTTGGGAATGGAGAGGTGGAAAGCCAGTCTGCAAATACTGTAGATTATTGGATAATTTACAGCAATTCAAAAAAGTTATGTGACTCCCTTTTAAGAGTGGTGTTGCCTTTGATCTCTGGACTGGGTGATGGAGACCCTGAGCAACAAATAACTCACTTGATGACATTGGACTAGCAATGTGATGGAATGTGCAATTGCAGCAGCAGAGGAGAATATTTTGCCAACTCAGAGCCTTCCCAGAAAGAGGCCTGGGATTAAGATATTGTGCAGTACATCTCTTAATGGAGAAGAATAGATGAGGTTCAAGGTAACATACCCTACAATCTCTCAGGATATATCTAGTGGGTTAGAAAGTTATATCTGTAGACAATTATGTCCATTAGATACAAACAAATAAAGCAATAGCCCCCCAATCTTTTGGGCACTAAGGACTGGTTCCTTTGAAAAAAAATCAATGAACCCGGGTGTGGTTTCATGTGCTACCCAGATCTTGTGCATGCTCAGATGAACCTTCATTCACTTGCGCAGCCCGGTTCCTAACGGGCTGCAGACCAGTAGCAGTCTGTGGCCTTGGGGACCCCCGAAATAAAGGATTGAACTTGATTGGATATCACTGTCTCACCTCATAGGCTGATTGAAATGAGTTAAAAATGGATGGAGTTCTATGTCTATTTCCTTAAAATTTTGGAAGTACCACAGTATATAAATCTATAAGTATTTGCATTAATATATTAATATATCATCAGTAAAACATTTCCCCTAAATTTAGCTATTCAACCTCTTTTCTGTAAAGATTCAGTTGTAGATTGTTGAGTTGTATATACAAGTTTATGCATATGGTTCCTGGAATATAGAAAGTTGGTGCCACAGGTTTGCAATTGCTCCTACCAAAACCATGCCATTCCACTTGGTTTCATTTGGTAGCCTTTGAAAGTTAAGACAAGCTTAACTGATGCTCTGTAATTAGCCAAAAAAAAAAAAGAGTAAAAGATCATATGCAGTATTCTTGTTCAATGTACTGTATGCCAAATGCTCTTTCAAACTCATCACAGACAGCTCATCATTTACCCATACCCATGCTTGTCTGTCTTAGATTTTTAATTAGACTTTAATTCTTCATATAGAAATCTTAGAGTTATGAGAGAGATAACATGCTTTTCTACCTGAGGTATATCCACTATAGTTATCTCTCATTGGGTCATACTATAACGTTATACTTAACAGGCTTGATGAAAGGGTGGTTGGAGAATTATGGCTGTGGCAATAAAATCCTTCTGGATGGCATCATGATGGGGAAAACTGATGTAATATTTACACTGCTTTAGCCTTTTTAAAACTTAAAAACCTGGACAAATAATAGCATTTCTTATGTTATTTTTCCTGCTCATGGCATCCTGAATCCAGGCACTCTTATTCTAATTTTTCATGATACTAAGAATAATCCTTTCTAAGAAGATTTTCCATATGTAAGAAATAAGATATCCAGTGAGGTAGGTTCAGTGAAGAGATAATGAGTTATTATGGTGATTCATAGCTGAATGAGGACCTGAACTAGCCAAGCATAAAACTTTGCATTTCTAACTAGCTTGGTTGAATGGAGGATTAGTTGCCAAAAAAAAAAAACACCCTTTCTTTGAAAAGGAAAAAAAACCCTTCTCCACCCAAAGGGTGGACATAATTTAAGATGTTGGATTAGGATCAGAATGTTCCAGATCATCAACTGTGGAATCTCCTTGGGTGACTGTGCTATTCAGGCCTACTTATTCCAGACTACCTTGCCAGGTTTGTTTTCATGGAATAGAGTATGCTGCCATCTTGAGGTCTTAAAGGAACAGCAAGATATACAGTAAGTATAGTTCAAAACTTAAAGAAAGAGCCATATAGCCAAATGGGTAAATAAATGCATCAAGGCCTCATTTTATATAACAATGGTACCACATTTTTTATTTCATGCAGAAATAGCAGCTGTAGAAGTGAAACATATTATATTTCTAGTCTAATCAATATCTAACATATGCTGAGCAGGTTACAATATTTCTAAAATATAATGATCTTTTATATGAAGCATTATGAAGGCTTTCCATGATGTTATTACAAGGCACCTCCAACTTCCACAATAAGTATGCATTCAATGACGCTTTCTTTTTGCAATACATAGTGCAGAGATGAGAGGCTTTTTGAAATTCACTCAGAATATGATTATGACCTTAATTTTCAGTGATAGTTGACCACTCCTATACTTTGGAGCAGAAACAATTGACCATGTGAAGCCTGTAGACTATCTGGAAGCAAATGGATAGACTTAATGGGTTATTGGTCTGAACAAGCAAATGATCTGTATGTATTCTCAGCTATAAGCAGAGGTTCATTGAAAAAATATGTCAGCCAGTTAAGTTCATTTCATATTGATTTCACTTCCTTTGCTTCAATCCTTTTTCAATCGTTCATTTTACCAAGGATGTTATCATTCTTATGTTATGGCTCATATTATGCATGGAAGCTATAGTTTTATTGCTGCATAAATATTGGCAAAATATGTACTGTATACTATGAATTTAAATGATTTAATAGACATTCCTTTGCCCTCTCAAATTTATTGAGATTGTAATTCTGGAGAAGATCAGGAATCGCTGCAATTCTGAGCAATAATAGAAACCATATTTTTGGTGGTTTTTTTTCTTTTTCTTTTTGTTTTTTTATGACATTGCTGCTATGCTTGTTCTGGTGTTACTAAGATTAATCCTTATGTAATCTTCTTGAAGGATCCAATCTGAAACTATTGCCAGATTTTGCTACTATTCATACTACCTATTATTTCTTTCAGGTATTGGCCATCATTTATTGGTTTCTCTTTTCCATTTTTTTCATTCACTGTTCTTACTGTTTAGTTTGTGATCATGCAGTGTCTTTAAGATAATTATCAGCTAATCAGTGGCTGCCATTTCTAGTTAGTGCTAACCAGATTTTAAAATCAGTAACTTTCTTGTTCTTATTGCTGTTCAGAAATAACAACCAATCTTTTGTAGGCACATTTCCTTAATGCAGTATATAGCATTTTAAAGAATGAAAACTGTATCATAAAATCCAGGGAGGTATGGGATCTGAAAAGATAAATGTCTTAGCACAAATTAGCTGTGTTTGCATTGGACTGTGAACTGAATTTCTCCTACATCCTTAAAGAGGAGATGGTATACATTTATATTTATTTCTATATGCACAAAGGTTTAGATAATGGGACATTTGAGTACTAGAAATCCTCCAGGAGTATCCCATCAAATCAGCCAATACAAGAGAACTTCATAATTAAGCTATTTCTCCTACAAAATGATCTATTCTTTGCTGACTGTTTTAAAAGAAGATGGAGAAGGGGAAAATTTATCTGGTATACCCAGCCTCTGAACTGAGGAACATTGCATTTTGACCCCAATCTCTTTATGCCCTGAAGCATGAGGATGATAGCAGTTTTTATGCTAGTGCATTTGGGGATGTTATTGTTATGATCATTGTGGAGGCACTTTCTCCATATTATACAAAATAAATTTCTACTCCAAGTATTCATAGCATTTAGTGTGTGAGTGTGTGTGTGTGTATATAGTTGTACATAAATTTTCTCTCTTTTCTCACTGACCTCCAGAAAAGCTTAAAAGTGTTTGCCATTTTTCGTTCTATAAGAAACAAAATGTAGAAAAGTAATAAAACAAAAATAAAGTATGATGACAGCCAATCTGATTGTTCAAGTTTCTTTTTATATGTTTCTGATTAATTTTCAGATGTACAGTCAAACAGAGGCAAGACAGAATGTATGGGAAAATCTTTATGTGACTTAAAGAAGGGTTACTGACTTCAAATGTTTTTACAACTGAGCCAAGTTTTGTCTGCCTTACTCTCCCTTGCATTGCTGAATCTATCTCACACACACACACACACACACACACACAAAAAATACAGAATAGATTAAACTTCTCAAACATGAGGAATGGATTTTGAGTGAAAAGACCAAAGGCCTAGTATTGGCAGTGAAAATAAATTCCTGGGCTGGGAATGTCTTCAGAACTAATCTTTATTTTTTTAAAATATAAATATCTTTCTCAATATATGTTCTGACCCAAGTCACAGTGGCAAGGCAGAGGTTAAGTAGAGTCTGTTTATTGCTTATTTATCACAGTGTCAAACGACCCACCAATGGTGCTGGGGAAGCTCCACCCCAGCCCTCAGTTTTGCCTCAGTTTGAATTCCCCAGTTCCACAAATTAAGTCCTATCTGATCCATGAGGAAAAAGGAAAGTAACAATACCCATAAGTACCAAGTCCACAACACAAGTCCACACTTCCAATAACGAAAGCACAGTATAAGACTCTGAAGTTAGAGAACCAAGTCCAAAGTCCACAAGCAAAGTCCAAGGTCCAGAGCAGGGGTGGGTTTCTCTTACCTTCCCTACCAGTTCGGAAGTGCGTGTGTCACATTGGAAGTGCGCGCTTTGCGTGTGCGTGTGTCACATCTGGGTACTGACCCTCTGTGCATGCACAGAAGCCTTTGCGCATGCACAGAGGGTTATTTGCCAGACGCTTTCAAGCAGTGGCGACTGGGGAACCAGTTCGGGGGCGTGGCAAGCCAGCCTTCACTACCGGTCCAGCGACCGTGGCCAAATTTCCGCCACCGGTTCTTGAACCGGTAGCAACCCATCACTGGTCCAGAGTCCAAAAACAGCCCAAAATTCAAGAAACAGGATCCAGGAAATCTGGGAAGATGTACATCAAAGCAAGCAGATATTCCCAACAAATACACCTTCCCCAGCTGTTCCTTGTGAAGAAGAACAAAGCTGCTTCCTCGCAAGCAGTCCCGCTGACCACCTCAGTGCCTCCCTCTGCTCTGTTCTCCTCACCTGCAGATTGGACAGGGGAGGCAGCTGTTCCTCATCAGAGGTGGTCTGGAGCCTGTCATCTCTGCTGGCTTTTTGCAGCTGTTCCTCTCCTGCTGGTGGTTCTCCGTCCAGTTGGCTTTTCCCCCACCAGGCTGCCTCATCCTCAGCCCCTGGAGTCTACTCATTCGGAGGAGACTGTGCCCTCCAGTTTGGAGGGTCCCAGTTCCAACGCTTCCTCCTCCTACTCTGAACCAGGATCTGACAAAGCCATGACAATGTTTGCTCTACTAAGCCACTATGTGGTCACAATTCAAATACAAGCACATGGGAAATAACTAATAAAAGAAAATGACTTCTAAATACCTGATATTTGTCTCATAATATAAGCATTAACCAGATTCAGAAGAGAATTTGATTCAATTTACATTCCTAATTGTTTGGAGCAAGCACTCTGATTTGGAAGATACCATTTTCTGTAGTGTTTAAACAAGTTGCACCAAATCCTAGATATGACCATTCTAAGCCTATGCTGGCAAATAAGGTAAACTCTTCTGAAAAGATGTCTGTATTTCTCTTGAAAATCCAGGAAAATTATCAAAAGCAAAGAAGGCATTGATAATATAAATTACACTTTCCACCAGCAATTGAATTCAAAGAAGTTTATAATCAAAGCCAGGGGGGAAAAAACAACAGAGTAATTGTAAAGAAAAAAATGGGATTTTTATGTGTAAAAGAACTCACTGCTAAATAGATGAGTGTTGTCAAGTATATCAAAGAGAAAAAGCAAGCAAAGACATGTGGTGCTATTGTGGAAGATTTTTGTTAAGGTGAAGAGATTTGGTGGTGTGCATAAATTATTCCTCTGTGCCTTTTATAGATGATAGATTTTTAAAGAAACTGCTTTTTCTCAATTTTCTCATTAGCTGGCTATCTAAGTTTTTTTTTCCCCCATCTCGAATTCACACCAGGCATACTTTAAAGCCAGACATCTAGAAGGCAGAGGGAGAGTATAAAGGTGAGAAACTGGCACCAGAGAAAGGTTTCTGATTACAGATTGATAACTGAATGTAAGCAATATAAATGCCTAATTAGGATCATGAAATGAGATTCAGTAAAGGGTTTAGGAACTTTTTCAGGGATAGAACTTTAGCCTAAGCTGAGTAGTTTTAAACTTTTTTTCTCTGCATTTTGTCTTGGCATCTTTCTCTTAAAAATCTATTAAAATAAACAAATTAACAGATGACATATAACCAAAATTACCATATCCAGTGTGTTTTCTTAAAACAGTGTACATTTATGTGTGCAAATATTTGTAGGTTTCCTCTTTATTGAAATGCATAGATACCTATCCTTTATTATCCCAGAGTAGCGGTCACAAATTGTGGATTTCAATCACAAGAAGGCAGATTCAATAGAATGTTGGGAACTATACTAACAGTAAAAGAATTACTGTCCAGTAAGTAATGAGTTCACCTCACTAGACATATTCCAAAAGAAATCAGGTTTTATTTGGACCAATCCATTGGCATATTCAACTCTATGATGGTATGTTATAACAATTCAAATCTGCTTTTTCAAGAAAGTCACATAGCTTTTCCATATTCAGATTGTGCAAAGTTCTTCAGTTGCACCTATTAAAAAAATTAATACTAGATCCAAAATGTGTTTCTAAAATGCACCAACCAGTAAACTTATGAGACTTACCACAGATCATGGTTCATCCTTATTCAATTATTAAGCTAAGCAGTTTCCATTCCATTGCCTTCATGGGAGTCAGCTCCAGCCCAAAACACTGCTGATTATATCATTCTTCTTGTTTATTTTCAGTATCTGTAGGCAAAGGGGAACAGAACAGTTAACCTTCCCATGGAGTTTACCTTATGTCTTTACCTAATCTATTCTCTATGTCATTTTTTATTAGTTATTTGGAGCCTGCTGTTTATCTTAGTTTTTTAAAAAAATCCTCAGCATTTTCCTTATTACTAGATAGCTCATGGGGATTGGTAATTTACGGGATAGGGAGCCTTTCACAGCAAGGTCAATGGCTGAGAATTATCCTACTTCACTGGCAAGAAGATGTTATGAGAAATATGAGAACCAGGGAACAAAGCTGTAGGTTCCAGCTCTTAATCAGGATGGGCAAGCTGTTCAGTAGAGCTCTGGCTAACCATTGATTTTTAACAAGAGTCATATTTTAAGCAGTAGGATAGTAATATTGCAGTCCCCAATTGATTCACTACATACCAACAAAGGGTTGTTGACTCCTTTCCTTCCCAGCAGTTTTCCTTATTATTTATTTCAGCTGCTCATGCCAAGACACAAGAAAACAAATGACAGATTTGCAGCAAAAGATTCTGCAGAGTTTTCTCCTTTCATGATTTTTATGTCCTCACCTAGAGACTCCTTCCTGTGTTTGGATATACATTCTACCTACCATCTGAGGATAACTTTATATATATGATGAAGCAGATTTCAGTCCAAAAAAGTTCCAAGTACCTAGTGAACCTAACTTTTTCCTCCAAAAATGCCTGTTTCCCTCCACAATTTGATTCTTCTTTGCTGCTATGTAAGATGCAGCCTTAATTATTTCTGTTTATTTTATATTTAATTGACCATGGTCTAGGAACTGGAGTAATTATTCTCTTATCTTTATTCTCTTAAGCACTTTTCTGTTCTCTTGAAATTAGATTTCAATCAATGAAACAAAGTGCTCACTTGCATATGATGAACTATTCACTATTCTCTAGAAATGTCATATTGTGACCTTGGATAAATCTCATTCAGATATATATTTAATGGTAAAACCAAGTAAGCCTTTGGTTTAGAATAGAATCAACTGCTTTTTCATGCAAATACATAACAGATGTAACCTCTCTAGATGAAATGTGAAATGTGCTTTTCCATAACAACAGCATGGCCTCTGAAATTAAAAAAATAAAATAAAAAGATCTCTTTGGTGTATGTTTGTGTTTAGGCAAAAAAATAATTTAATGAAAATGTATCTCTGTCTTCTGGCATTCCACCTGGAACTACATAGATCATGTTAATGCCTTGTCAGCAGGGGTGGGTTCTTCTTTTCTTCGCTGCCGGTTTGCTCAGGGCTGCGCCGCATGCACGTGCACATGTGCTTCATGCGTGTGTGTGCTTCACGCATGCGTGTGCTTCATGCATGCGCATGCTTTGCCCATGCGCAGTGCTTAAAAAAAAGCCGCGCATGCGCAGAAGCAAAAAACAAGATGGCGGTGCTTACGCCACTGCCGCCAGAACCGGTTTGGGGGCGTGGCAGGCCTGGGTTGCTGCCGGTTCTAGCGACCCAGGCTGCCAAATTACTACCAGTTCTATAGACCCGGTCCGAACTGGGAGGAACCCACCTCTGCTTGTCAGGTTCCAAAAACCAAGAAAGACATGCTGAGGTTCCTCTAAGCAGCTTCTTCTGTTGTTCCTCACCTATAGACAGAAATCTTTCCCAAGTAAAGCAGACTACTTACACCATTAAACATAGTTTCTGAGTAGTCCTTTGGAGGAGCCATCTTACTTCTCTTTCATCCACAGAAATTTTGCTCCTCTAGAATGCATTCCCTCCCTCCCTCCTGAGAATCTGGACTTCATTTCACTACATGCCTAGAACCGGACATTCTCCTTAGGATTCCCTCTATGGGCTGTTTAGGCTCTTCCTATGTCAATGTTATTTTACTGAATTTCTACATAAGCTGGTATGTATTTCATCGATTATTTCTGAAGAGTCATGATAAAGAAAACTTCACCTGTCAGATATAGTTCAAGGTCCACAGAATTTCATAGTGACTGAGAGAAAAATAATGTGGCCCAATTATTCTAAATCCAGCAATCAATCTGGTGAGAAGATAATGAGATAGGTCCAAAGGTAATTTATCAGCTGCAGAGAGGAAAGATCACCAAGGAGCTGGAAAACAATTGATTGAAGATTTCTCACCATTAGGAAATCTAACCCTTCCCAAGTCTCAGCGAGCTCTAGGGTCTTAAAAGATGAAATTCAAGTTTTATGATTTTATGATTTGGAGACTTCAAATAGAAAACAACAACAACAACAACAACAACTTTGCTGCTCAGAAGGTAAGAACCAAAAAATATGGCAGCACCATTCCAAAAACCCATTTGAAAAATCCTTAGGCCTCTAAAATTACAAACACCAAAACAAATTAGCTTTTTTTTTTAAAAGAAAAAGTGAAGGCGGGAAGGGAGAAGAAAAACCAAATACAACCATACAGGTTGTTATAAAATTAAATAATATAATGTACACAACTTGTATGTCATGGCTTTTTACAGATATAGTAACTTATTTCCTTTTTTAACAAAGTGATAACTACTCATAAAGAAGAACAATAAACAGGATTTCATCCAACTATTATTAACAATGATGATACTTTAAAATAAATGTACTTCATGGTTTGAATGTTATTTTGATAATAGTTTTCATGTTTTGGGAAGGACTAGCTCCAAATCCTTTAATATTTAGAATTAGCAAGCCTGAAATAAGCTTGTCTTGGTATTAGTACAACTCATCCACCAGCTGTAGCTTGGCATCTTTTGAGTTTATGAAAATGATGTGTAAATGATGTCTATTACATGGAACCAAAATGGGCAATTCTTCAGAAGCCCTAGTTGGCGAGGATAACATTCCCTTTTGCCAAAGGTTTTCTTTGCTTTTGCGGGAAGCATTTATTTCCTCTTTTACAAAAACAGTTAACTAGATGTCACCAAAAGTAAACAATATAAATAAATCTATAACTCTCTCATCACAATGAAATCAAGTTAAGCAGAGATGAAGAGAAATTAAGACAAAAGTTGCTGTATTGCTCATGTAATCTATTCACTTGGTTTATATAATCTGTGTTGTTTCTGTGGGCCAGATGTTTAACTTGAAGTAACAGTGATATAAAAGTAAACCTTCCAATCTACCTAAAATTGCTGAAGTCTGAGATAGTAAATCAAAGCTGAGCTAATCTAATCCTTATTGATTTCTGGAAAACCACACATGTCTAGAAAATGATAGAGATTTTTTTAAAAAAAAAATCTTTTCAGCGTCTCAATTTTGTAGATTACTTGGAAACTCAAGTGGTTTTTTTTAATGTCTTAAACATCATTATTTCCCATGCTATCTCCATTGTGAGAAAAATAGATAAAAGAGAACTATTTTCTGCAATTTGTAAAAAGTGTATATGTGAACAGCTTTAGTCCATCAGTAAGTAACAATTTTCTCTTATCATAACTTCTCAACAACTATCTTATGCACATCTGACCTGCACCAAGAAGATACTATTTTTTCCATGATAAAAGTTAGTGAAACCCTTGTGGGAGGACTTATTCTAGAAAACACTTTGTTTGTTTTGTTTGTCAATATAACATGATCTTCATTTAGCGTTATAAAACACAATCTATTGTGTTATGGACTATAACCTTGAACTGCGGCTGAGAGAAGGTAAAGCACTATCTTACTGAATGCTCTGATGATATATCTAAAACAGAGTTTTAAATTTGGCAACTTTAAACTGGAATTTCAACCCCCAGATATGTGAAGTTCAACTCTAAGAATCAGTAACAAATCAAAAAAATAAAATATATCAAATATCATAAAACACCACAGCACCTAAAATAATAATCACAGAATCAAAACAATTTATAAAAAGCAATAACACACCATCAGCATTTAAATGAAAATGTCTTGAATGCATTTGGGTGAATATTAAAAAGTGTATACTACAGGCCACCCAACTAAACAGAGGAAACAGATGAACTTTTTGCTAGTCATTAACTAAGGTATGTAGGAAGCACACCACAATTGTAATGGAGGACTTTAACTACCCTGACATCAACTGGGAGGCAAATTCTGCACCCCGTGGAAGATTAAACAGATTCCTGACAAACCTAGCAGACAACTTTGTCTCCCAAAAGGTAGAGAAGGGAACTAGAGAGTCAGCTATGCTGGACTTAATTCTCACTAACAAAGATGAAATGATAGAAAGCACTGAAGTTACAGGAATCTTGGGGGGAGTGGCCATGAAATATTGGAATTCAACATTATGCAAACACAAGCAAAAGAACAAAGTCAAACTGGAGTCACAGACTTCAAGAAAGCTGATTTCAATAAACTTAGAAAGAGCTTGAGAGGGATTGCAGGGATGAGAATCCTCAAGGGGAAAACAACTCAAGAAGCTTGGGAAATTTTGAAAAGTGAAATTATAAAAGCCCAGTCTAGCACAATTCCAGTGAAGAAGAAAAATAAGAGATCTCAAAAGAAATCAGCATGGATGTACAAAGAACTCTCTGATAAACTGTAAGACAAAAAGGACAAGTATAAAAAGTGAAAAGAGGAGCACATAACTAAGGCAGAATATCAGCAAATAGCCCGAACCTGAAAAGATGAAATCAGGAAAGCTAAGGGTCAAAATGAACTAAGGCTTGCAACAAAAGTAAAAAATACAAAAATATTCTTTCAACATGTAAAAAAAGTCAAGGGAATGATTGGTCCTTTAATGGGAGAAATGGCAAGCAGGTGATGAGCAATAGGGAGAAAGCAGAACTGCTTAACTCCTTTTTTCCCACCTATCTTTACACAAAAGGATCTTGACAGACTTGAACACTGGGTCCTATCTAACAAAATGAAATTCAATGTAGAGAAAAATAAGGTTCTACATTTAGGCAAGAAAACCAAATGCACAGGTACAGAATAAATGGTACCTGGCTCAATAGCAGTAACTGGGATCTTGAAGTCCTAGTGGACAATAACTTAAATATGAACCAGAAATGTATGGCAGCAGCCAAAAAAACTAACATAATCCTAGGTTGCATTAACAGAGGGTTAGAATCAATATCATGTCAAGTGTTAATACCACTTTATAGTGCCTTGGTAAGATCACACTGCGAATATTGCATCCAGTTTTGGTCACCACCAGCGGTGGGTTGCTCCCGGTTCAGCCCGGTTCTGCAAAATGGTAGCAGCAGTGGCGGGAGGCTCCACCCATCCGCCTGGGACGCTTCTGCGCATGCACAGAAGCATCATGAGCGCAAGTGCATATGCAAAATGGTAGCAACGGGTTTTAGAACCCACTCCTGGTCACCACAATATAAAAAAGATGTTGAGACTCTAAAAAAGGTGCAGAGAAGAGCAACAAGGATGGTTAGGGGACTGGAGGCTAAAACATATGAAGAACGGTTGCAGGAATTGGGTATGTTTAGTTTAATGAAAAGAAGGTTAGGGATGACATGATAGCAGTGTTACAATATCTAAGGGGCTGTCACAAGAAGAGGGGTGTCAATCTATTCTCCAAATCACCTGAAGGCAGGACAAGAAGCAATAGAAGGAAACTAATCAAGGAGAAAACCAACCTAGAACTAAGGATATATTTCCTGACAGAACAATTGATCAGTGGAACGACTTGCCTCCAGAAGTTGTGGGTTCTCCAACACTGGAGACTTTTAAGAGGAGACTGGACAGCCATTTGTCTGAAATAGCATCTCCTGCTTGAGCAGGAGCAGGGGGTTGGACTAGAAGACCTCCAAGGGCCCTTCCAACTGTTATTCTATTAAAGTTAGACAGCCATCTGAAATGCAGTCTTAGTGAAGGAAAAGTATGATATCAATTTATTTTATTTTTTAAAATCTCTTTTCCTAAAACACTTCATAGAAGATGAGAACTGAGAAGAAGTAATGACATGTTGATGGAGCCTTGGCCCTTGTAGATACATGAGAGCCTCCTTCTGTTCTCTAGAGGGCTACATAAAAACATGCTGAGGGAAGTTACTCCTATTTGACTTATCCAAAATTCAGGAAATTTTGAGGGTTGAAGTTCACATATCTTAAAAGTTGTCAAGTTTAAAAACACTAGCCTAAAGGTTGGCATCAATTTGGTATTTTAAAAGTATATTGAATTACCATATAATTTACCTATTTATTTATGTAATAAGAATTTGTGTATTTGGATAAAAATGATTCTTAAAATATAACTACTTTCAGTACTGTCAGTATTCATGTAACAATACTCTTCTATAGGTTGTAATGTACATACAATGTGAAATCCACTGCATCAGATCCCAGAAAATTGTGGTTTCACTGAAATGATCTAAGAGATATTGGTGAAGTATTTCCAATCCATAATAAATGGCAGGAAAAGCCCCAACTCTATCCTGAATTAAGGGATTACCGGGTCGTAAAAAGAAAAAAAGATAAATGGCATAAATGGGATGGAAATGAATAAGGGATCATATAATAATCCAATAAAAGAGATTTCTGGAAACTGTTTTCAGAGTTTTACATTTGAAACAAATGTATTTATTTTTGTAATGTAATAACAACAACAACAACAACAACTGCATACAAAGCCAGAATTGAGAAGGCAGCAACAGACAGTAAGTGCCGCCTATACAAAGAAGCTGAGGAAATAGTGGACCACCTGGTTAGCTGCTGCAAGAAGATCGCACAAATTGACTACAAGCAATGGCATGACAAAATAGCAACAATGTTGTATTGGAAGATCTGCAAGATATATCATTTTCTCTGGTGGGACTATAAAATAGAGAAAGTTATAGAAAATGCAGAACTTAAATTGTTCTGGGACTTTAGAATTCAAACAGACAGGCACCTGCCACGTAACACCCCAGACTTAACAATTGTCAATAAGAAAGTCAAAAAAGTCTGGATAGTGGATATGGCAGTGCCCGGAAACAGCAGAATAGAAGACAAAGAACTGGAGAAGATAACAAAATACAAAGAACTACAAATAGAAATAGAACGACTATGGCAAAGGCAAGCAAGAGTAGTACCAATAGTAACAGGTGCCTTGGGTGCAATCCCAAAACAACTGGAGCACCACTTGAATACCATAGGCATTGACAAATTCACCATCAGTCAATTGCAGATGGTAGTTTTACTTGGAATAGCTTTTATTCTGCGATGATACCTGTAACACCATCAAACATTCAGATCTGCCTATCCCAGGTCCTTGGTAAGGATTCGATAGGTTGACAAAAATGCCAAACCCAGTCTGAACATCAGGCTGACTATGCGATGATTAACAACAACAACAACAACAACAACAACAACAACAACAATAATAATAGAATTCCACACACAAATGGATACTGAATTTGTCCCTGATAATGCATTCAGATCTGTGGCAAAGAGTTAAAATAATATGATTTTCTTCTGGAAAGTTTTCCCCTTTTGTTTGCTAGAAAAGATTTGACAAGCAACACTTTAATTTAAACAAACGTTTCAGTCTGAGAAACTGACTGAGCCAGCAAAATTCAGTGTTGCATCGAATGGGTACCTCATCAATTTTGCACCAGAATTTTAATTTTATCTGGGAATGAAGAATAAACTTCTCTCCATTTTGCATCATCCATTCCTGCAAAAAAAAATTAAAAAAAATCCAACAAACTAAGAAAATCAATAAACTATCTTTTCTCTAATATCTAAATGGACAGTTTTATATATGTGTATTTTAAATTCAGTAATGGTTTAACAAAGGTCAGCACTGATTTGAGTCTGACTTTATAACTAAAATTGCTTTAAAAATTTAAATTATTTAAAAATAATTTAAAAGAGAGAGAGAGAGGAGAAAAAACAATAAAGGAACATATTGTTTTCCTGCTGCACTGGGAATACAGAAAGATAGAATTCATATAAATGTTCAGTTGAGTTTGGGAATATCATTATACACTACAGTGCTGAAACAGCCCTTTAAAATGCTTAGGGAGACTCAAGATATTGTGATATAGCAATGCTAGCAAGGTTAAGTTAGGGATTGTAAAGCAGGCTCCACATGTGACAGGGACCCCACCTGATAAATAGAGTAGCATCATCAATCTATACAAAATGGAGACACATGTGAAAAATTGCTGGACCAATTATCTGTGCCCTGCTTTAATGTTTGCATTGTTAGAGTGCACAACAGACTTTCCAATGATGGATCTTACTGCTTGGAAACACATCTTCCTAAAAGAAGCCATTAGAATAGAAGTCCTTGATGTAAACAACAGCAAAATCTGGAGTGAGTAAACACAGGGATTCCAATATGATTAAAGAAATAATGCTTAATGGGATAGCAGTCCATCTATTTGCATAATTCTATCACTTATGTAGACCACCACTTGCAGAGGGGGAGACTTCTAATAGAAGTGATCCAAATGGAAATTCCCTATTGAAGATTTAAATTCATCTGCATGAAATTACATTGTTCAAAAGTTTTCAATTTTGATTAACCACCCTGGACTAAAATTCACTGTTAGAGAGTGGGAACGACCACAGGAGACTGACTTCAGAACAGCTTTTTTTATTAGCTCAACTCAAGAGAACCAGCAAAGCACGGTCTGACAGCTAGCTCTTTTATAGAGGGCTGTCAGACACAACAACCAATACCGTTTGAGCATTCAAACGCTGGACCTGAGTGAAAACATACAGCTCAGTTAAAGTTCATCGTATGAAACATATGAAACATAGCAAATCAGGGTTCATTCAGAGTTCAGCTAAGCATAACAATTTATAGTTCATTTAGAAGTCAGTCAGAACACAACACCCCTCCCCTTCTAGATGGAGCAGTCCAACAAACATAGTTGCACAGGTAGGTGGGGCATTTGGGAACCCTCCCTGACCTGCGCAGCTCATTTGTAGGCGAGGCAGCAGCCTGTTTGGACAGGTCTGCTGTCGCTCTTGGGTTGGAGCATGGAAGCTCCTGGACTGTATCGGGCGTGGCCTCTTTGACTGGTGGAACCGGTTCTAATTGAGAATGCCGCTGGACTTCAGCTTCCTCAGGTAGGCCTTCCGAGACACTCGGACGTGAGTTAGCTAGGGGAAGAACACAGGGTGTTACCATTTGCGGTTCGTTAAATTCCCCTTTTACTCGGTTGCGTAGCTAATCTATGTGCCTCTTCCAGAGGCGTCCGTCCTGGAGGTGGACTTCATATGTGACTGGACCCAAGATTGTTTCTATGACCCCAGGTAGCCATAGGGAACCCTCGGCATAATTTCAGGCGAATACCAAATCTTCCAGGGAGAAGGCCCTGGTATTTTGTGTGACCTCCGTTTTGCCTTAGTGGCGTAGTTTGGGTGTAAACGGTCCAGGACGGATCTAAGCCTGCGACCCATGAGGAGTTCGACCGGGCTGCGGCCAGTGGTAGCACTTGGCATTATATGCTGTGCAATTAAGAATTTGTTGATTCGGGCCTGCCAGTCCCCAGGGCCTAAGCGCCCCAACGCTTCTTTGGCCGATCTAACTAAGCGTTCCGCCAATCCATTTGTGGCCGGATGGAAGGGTGAGGACAGGGCGTGTCAGCAAGGTACCCCAGGACAGGGTGTGGCGGATCCCTTGGTCAGCAAGGTACCCCTCAAATTGGGTGGCCATGAATTGGGGCCCATTGTCCATAACTAACACATCAGGAAGGCCATGGGTTGCGAACAGGCGCCTCAGAACCTTGACAACGGCCTCAGCGGTGGTAGAGCCCATGAGAAATATTTCAAGCCATTTTGAATAGGCATCTACAATTATTAAAAACATTTGGCCATGGCAGGGGCCCACAAAATCGGTGTGCAACCTAGACCAGGGGCTCTTGGGTTGGTCCCAATCGTGGACCGGGGCTTTAGGTGGAGCTGGCCGCGAATCCTGACAGGGCTTGCAAAGGCCGATCCACTGTTGGATTTCCTCGTCCATGCCCGGCCACCAGACATACCCTCTGGCTAAGGCTTTCATCCGGACAATCCCCAGATGGCCTTCATGCAATGTCCTAAGTATACCAGCACGCAGGCTGGTTGGAATGATTACTCGATCGTCCCACAGGAGGCAGCCCCCTTGTTCAGATAGTTCGTGCTGCCGATGGGCATAAGGCTTCAACTCAGGCCTGACTAGGTCCTTTGGCCATCCCCTCCACACCCAGTTTAACACAGTTCTGAGTGCGGGGTCTTTGGCCGTGTATTTAGCCACCTCGGCCGAGGTGACCAGTCCTGAGTCCGCAAGGTCAATGAGTAGTACAAGCGCTTCAGGAACAATATCAGTCAATAGATTGAGCAACGGGCACCTGCTCAAAGCATCCGCGTTGCCCATGTCCTTTCCTGGCCAATATACCAGGCAATAGGAGTAGGCAGACAGGAATATGGCCCAGAGGCCGAAATGGGGGGACAAGGCAGCCGGCGTAGGGCGGTCTCCAGCGAGTAGCCCAAGGAGCAGCTTGTGATCTGTCACTAATACAAAGTCCCTCCCGAAAAGATACTCATGGAATTTTTTAACTCCCGCAATCAAAGCCAATGCTTCCCTGTCGAGCTGGCTGTAGTTCCTTTCGGCGCTCGACAGGGTGCGTGAGTAATAGGCCACTGGAGCCTCAGAGCCATTGGGAAGTTTATGGCTCAAAACTGCCCCGACCCCCACTGGAGAGGCGTCGCAAGCCAGAATCAAAGGCAAGGTGTTGTTATATTGGATTAAAAACCTGTCGCTGGTTAACAGCTTTTTGACATTGTTGAAAGCCGTTTGTTCCTTGGGGCCCCACACCCAAGGGGTGTTTTTTGCTAGTAACCTGTGGAGAGGTTCTGCTACGGTGGCCTTGCCTTTAAGAAAAAGGCTGTAAAAATTAAGTAGACCAAGGAAGGCTTGGAGCTCCACTTGGTTCTTTGGGGCAGGGGCCGCGTGGATGGCCCTAAGCTTGCTTGCCGTGGGGTGGATGC
>QLTV01002542.1:1124181-1140415 GCA_003457575.1 Thermophis baileyi | reverse complement strand
CTTGCTTTCAGTTGGGTGGATGCCTTGTCCATTTATGCGGTAGCCAAGGAACTCTACTTCCGGCACCCCCAACAAGCATTTGCTGCGTTTAGCCTTAACGCCAGCAGCCCGCAGCTTTGACAGGACCATTCTGACTCGACAGCGGAGCTGGTCCTGGTCACATGCAGAGATGAGGATGTCGTCGAAATACGGCACGAGCCCGGGGATGTTCTGCAACAGTCGCACTCTGGCACTCTGGAACAACCCCGGGGCCACACTGACCCCAAACTGCAGCCTGCGACATTTGACATCAGAGCCGAGGTGGCGCAGTGGTTAGAGTGCAGTACTGCAGGCTACTTCAGCTGACTGTTCAGCAGTTCGGCGGTTCAAATCTCACCGGCTCAAGGTTGACTCAGCCTTCCATCCTTCCGAGGTGGGTAAAATGAGGACCCAGATTGTTGGGGGCAATATGCTAACTCTGTAAACCGCTTAGAGAGGGCTGTAAAGCACTATGAAGCGGTATATAAGTCTAAGTGCTATTGCTATTGCTATTGCTATTGAAAGCTCCCCTGTGAGTCACAATGGTCTGTGCCTCAGCGTTAGTGCCATCTACTGGCAGCTGTTGCTATGCCTGCGTGAGGTCTAGTTTGGCAAACAGGCGACCAGGATCTAGGGAGTGAAGCAGATGATGCACAATCGGCACTGGATAGGCGCTCTGTTGTAGAGCCTTATTAAGTGTGCATTTGTAATCCGCACAGATTCTAATGCTACCGTCCCTCTTTATGGGAGTGACAATCGGGGTCTCCCATTTAGCATGGTCAACCGGTTCTAATATGCCTTGTTTGATGAGCTTATCCAGCTCCTTGTCAATTTTGTCCCTAAGCGGCAAGGGAACCCTCCTAGGCTTAAGGCGAATGGGGGCAACATTCGGGTCTAGATTAAAATATATTGGAGTCCCCACATACTTGCCCAAGACGTCACTGAAAACATCCTTAAATTCGTCGAAAAGGTCGTCGAATTCATAGGACCCGATGGAGTTGATGCCGGTCACTCCTAGGCCGAGCGTCTCAAACCAATCAAGACCGAGGAGGCTCAGGAGGCTGCCGCTGACGATGGTGAGCTGTAGAGGCCCCTCGAAGGCATTGAATTTCACCCGGAACCGGCCTTGACCCAGGACAGGGATTCTGTTCCCCTGGTAGTCGGATAGACGGATGGAGGTCTTCCGCAGGCGGGTAGATCGGAGGCTAGGCAGGTCACGCTTCAGGGTTTGCCATGCGATGATCGAGACCACTGAGCCGGTGTCAATCTCCATCTCGATAGGGTCGCCGTTGATTGATATGTTGACCATGAGCTTGCCCATGCTGTGGCAGCTGGCTCTTGCAACCCGTGTCTGGTTGGTCTCAGGATCGAGGTCGGTGGACTTTTGGCGCGGTTTTGAGAATTCGTGCCAGAATTTCTTTGACAGGTCACCTTTTGGTGCATCCTGTGCATGCGCGTCCCGTTTTGGAAGATTGGTGTGGCAGACTCACGCCAAATGGCCTCATTTGTTGCATCGCAGGCATACAGCATCTCTGAACCTGCATGAGGCTCTCGGATGCCTCCCCCCACAGCTAGCACATGCAGGGGAAGAGTCAGAGGTAGCCAAGGGACGCCTTTGGTCAGTGCGGCAGACGTCGTCATCGTCGCTGCCCGGCTCGTCTAGCACGCCCCGATGCACGGAAGGAGGAGGCTTCAATTCCTTTCTGCCGGATGCGAAGTGATGTAGCGACTCGGCAGCCTTGGTGGAGGACTCGGCGGCCCTGGCCTCATCCAGGGCGGCGGCCAGAGTGAGATTAGGCCGAGCCAGGAGCCGGCGCTGCAGGCAAATGTCCTGCACGCCGCAGATGAGCTGGTCGAGCAGGATGTTGTCCATGTCACAGAATTCGCAGTGCCCGGATGCCTTGTGGAGGGCAGCGATGTACTGGTTGATGGTCTCGCCCTCCTGCATCCGCTGGCGAAACTTGTAGCGCCGGACAACCTTGGACGGCGTTGGTGCATAATGTGTCTTCAGACCTAAAGAATGTGCCACAGCACAGTGTGCACCGGTGTGGGGTCAGAGAGAGACTCCGCAGGGCCTCAGTGACTCAGGAACAATGCCCGCTTCCTGTTGTCCGGTAGCCCCAAGAGATCGTTCGCTTCAAGGAAGCACTCGAAGCACCGCATGTACGAGTCCCACTTTTCCCGGGTGGGATCGAATGGCGCTGGCGGGTGGAAGGTAGACATTCCGCACGGTCAAAGGCAGGCGCAATCGTTGCCGCCTGGCTGGCTGCTGCGCTTGAGAGGCTAGTCTTCGTGCTCCTGGTCCCAAGCCCTTGTCGTCACTGTTAGAGAGTGGGAATGACCACAGGAGACTGACTTCAGAACAGCTTTTTTTATTAGCTCAACTCAAGAGAACCAGCAAAGCACGGTCTGACAGCTAGCTCTTTTATAGAGGGCTGTCAGACACAACAACCAATACCGTTTGAGCATTCAAACGCTGGACCTGAGTGAAAACATACAGCTCAGTTAAAGTTCATCGTATGAAACATATGAAACATAGAAAATCAGGGTTCATTCAGAGTTCAGCTAAGCATAACAATTTATAGTTCATTTAGAGGTCAGTCAGAACACAACATTCACCGCTCATAAGTTTTGAATTAAAATATCTGTTGGTTCAATATTAGACCCTTTTTCTAAATTATTCATAAATATGCACAGCATTAAGGGTATACATCTTCCTATTTCTTTGTGAATAAGTACAATTCTTGGGGGAGGGGAGTTGACCAAATGAGAACTTGAAGGTTAAACTATTTCTTCAGATGTAGGAATACTAGAAAAATATTTACTTTCTTTAATATAGTAGCTGTCTACTGGTCTACTAGTTAAGGCATCAGGCTAGAAAGCAGGAAGCCATAAATTCTAGTCCTGCTTTAGGCATGAAAGCTAGTTGAATGACTTTGGACTAGTCACTCCTTCTCAGCCCATGACATTAGGTTCATGAAACAAGCCAGTAAGTTAATTCCTGTATAACCAATGGATAGACACTGGTGAAAAAAGTAGACCCTACACTTGTGGGAAAACGCTAGGAAAACTGTCCTAGCATTGTTAGGTTAACTGTCATGTTGTTAGGTTAAGCCCCAGACTGCTGGATGATAGAGGCAACTGATTTCTGAAAATATATTGGTGTTAGTAGTTTAGAGCACAGTCCTCACAAACTCTGAGTAAATAGGGTAAGAAGTTAAGACAAGAAAAAGGCAGAGGTAGAGGTTTGAGAGAAATTGAAGAAGTAGTTGCAGAGGCAGGAAGAGGTACAGTGAAAATAAAGTCTCCTTCATGTGTATATTCATATAATTTTCTTTATGTCCTCAATCTGGGGTAAGTATGCAAGAATGAAAGGGAAGCTATATGCTGCTATTTAGCTGGAGAAGAAGAACAAAGAAAGAAAAAAGAAAAGGAGGAGATAAACAGGAGATGAGAATAGATAAGACAAAATGAGATAAAGAGACTGTGTCTTATAGAAAGAAGATAGATGGCCATCTTGCTTTCAATTCAGCTATGTATTACGATGAAGATGGATGGAAGGAAAGCAGGAGAGGGAGCAGAGAAATATTCTGTTATTGTTGAATTGAGATGTTTGCATTTATTGGATAAATATGTCCTCATGGATGTTTTGATGTTGATTCCTGTGTCATTAAAACCTGCTTGTCCACATTGCAGATGTTGAATATGATATAATTATGCACAGATGCTGTTTCACGTGAAGCTCCACGTATGTATTTGTGTGTGTGCATAGGTTACTGCAGTGGGATAAGTAGTGTACCTTAATTAAAATAAAAAGCTATAAAAGCATTAATTTGTTTATTTTATGACATTTCCTATCATAA
Organism: Thermophis baileyi; assembly: GCA_003457575.1. NCBI lineage: Eukaryota > Metazoa > Chordata > Lepidosauria > Squamata > Dipsadidae > Thermophis > Thermophis baileyi. Next base: position 1,136,534 of record QLTV01002542.1, on the reverse strand, counting down.
AAAAAAATGCAAGAGCAGATATTTCAGATGGATGGAGAGACAGATGATGCCTTAGATAATCTGCAATGAATAGCTTCTGTGGTGACAAATGTTCATTAATGACATCTTAATGCAACCCAACAAAGTAGGACTGAAATACAGAGTGTGACTTACCAAAGAAGTGGGTGATATTAATTATCATCTTGATAGGAATTTTGTAGCCACACAGAGGATTGATTCTCACTACATGATTGTTTTGTCTAGCTGGAAAAAAAGTGCAATGTGACATCATCAATCTAAGCCAGAGAATAGAATAGATTTTCTGATTATGGGGTTAAGTGATGCATCAAGAGGGAGCAGACTTGGTCATTGCTAATTTAAATTTAGGAAGCCTGAGTGCTATGACATTATCTGAATGGCATTAAGAGAGGCTTTTTGATGTCAGCTATTTATATGTGTCTTTTCTTCTCTATGTCTTTATTTATTATGCTTAGATGAAGGAGAAACAAATCTAAGGCAAATTAAGCAATTTTGCCCTTTGGGCTCTCTTCACAAGTAGATTTAATTAAGATCAAAGCAATAATTCATGAAAAGACTTTTGGACATTAAGAGAAAGATTCTTCATCCACTTTAGTCATGATACTATAAAATATCAACTTATAAAACAGTAGTCTACTGTTTTCCATCAAATATAACAACTCATGGAAGATTTTAGTTCCTAATGCACATCATTACATGTAGGACACTCTTAATTTAATTGTTTCATAAATCAATTATGCATATGTAATTATATTTATTGGCTATGGTGGTTTTTTATATTTACAATGTTTACAAAAAAGATAAGGGAATGAATGCATAGTTTGGAAATGATTTAGAAGATGTGCTTCAGATTTTGTGTGAGCACTGCACTTCAGATTTTCAAATAAAAAAGATAATGGTCTTGGCTGAAAAAAAAATGCATAATTGGCTCTTTGATGGACATAAGATAAAATAAGGAAAATATTCCATGTAACTTTGGTGTTTCCATTTTGTGGGAGTATGAAAATTCAAATGGAGTCTGTATCTAATAGGATGGTATGTCAAAGGAGCTGAGCAATTATTCCAAAATTCTTCTGCACACAAAGCTGTAGGCTAATACCTGCAATCATCAAATTATTTCAGGTGAAACAAAAACCACAGCTTTTTTATGGTAAACCTACAGTACATAATTCAATATGAAAAAGTTTAAGATGAATTCCTCAGAGGAGTATTATAGCTGCCTACAAATGTCCCAAATGCAGCTCATATAGCCAGAGATTGGCCTTCAAGGAATGAAAATAGGTTTGGTTAACTACTATCAACTACTGGTAAAGAATGAATTCTTCTCAGTGGGTTTGATTTCTTGTATATTGTCTCAATAACTTTCAATTTAGAGGAAATAGTCAATACCTTTAAAGATTTGTTCCCTTGGTCTCTCCCTAGAATTCTTACTTTCCTTTGGTTGACAAGCAACCTAAAGTGGCACTAAAGCACTGAATCAAAATTATAGCTCACCAAGAAGAATTAGGTTTACAAACAGAGGCAGCTAGAGAGCAAATTACATGACTCCAAGGAGAACCTGCCAGCCATCTTTCTTCTCTTTTATTTCCCAAACACAAGAAAGCATTTTCAAAATTAAGATTTTATGTGGTTCCTTCTATCCTACAGGGCAAATTTGAAACCATCTCGTATAAAAAGCACACATGCCCTTCTGGACAAATGATGGGAAATGCTAGCCAAGTTTTACCCTATTGTAACCTCTACCGAAATTACATCAAGTACATCACAACCTTTCTGCTTTATTTTTAGTTCAATCAGAGCAATTGTTTGTTTCCCTATGACTATTAGGTAAAATGATTCTATAATAAACAATGCTGCAATATTTTGTATGATGGCCTGTAGAATTTAGCTCAAGATGACATCTAGGCCACCTTTGTAAATTGACCACTAGACTGTTATCTGATCAATCTAACTTAATTGTTTCAGAGTGATCTTAGATTGTAAATGGGTATATGGGGATATACAGCTAGTTTATGTTGTTATATTATCTAATAAGTGATCTATTGTTCTTATATTATTGCTCCATGTTGCTAAGCATTGTATTAGGCTGCTCTTTTGCTGTAATAAACTTCAATTTCAAATAATAAATTTCTGTAATTAAAATAGCTATAACCTTTACAAAACTTCTGTGTGATTCATCTTGACAAAAATTACTGTTGCTTAAAGTGTTAAATCATTCAAATACGTCACAAGCAATCATGGAAACCTGGAAAAAAACATGCCCACTTTAATAAACAACAGAGAGGTGCTATCCTTGCATGTAGTTCCAAGCCTGCATATCCTTAAAAATAATGATCTACATAAAATTAATCTTTTTATAGTCCATGTATTAATCCTGTTGCTTCCTGTGGCTAATGCATATTATGGACATATATGTAACATGCATATTTTTTGTATTTCATATCATTATGAATGGTATTTGTGACTGTGAAATGTTGAGGAGGAGGAGGAGGAGGAGGAGGAGATCGATGGGGGGGTGGAGGGGTAGAGGGGGGGGGGGGGGGGGGGGGGGGGGGGGGGGGGGGGGGGGGGGGGGGGGGGGGGGGGAGGAGGAGGAGGAGGAGGAGGAGGAAGAGGAGGAGGAATTTTCAATGAAGGATACAAATGGATGAAAAAATACTTCTGGTCAAGGTGAAGTGTGAATGAAAAACAACTAAAATGACTATCCCTAAAATGTCTCAGTATGAGTTACTATTGTCCATTAAAAAAAATCATGCCAATGCAGCACTTTTGTACTTTGTACTCTATTTTTATATTTTCCAACCTATACTTCTTGTTCCAACAACCATAACCCTAACATTTAGCAGAGGACAAAAGTTGTAAGTCAATGTGATTGTATGCTCCTTTGGCAAAATTCCCATCTATAGTAATAACTTTTTAGAATCCAGGCTGAGAACTCATAAATTGTTTTCTCCTTTGATTTCATAAAGGACAAGAGAAAAAAGAAAGAAAGAAGAACTAGGTTGCAACCTTTAGAAAGATGTTTAATTATTTTTCTGAGCTAGTTTCATTATGTGGTTACAGAAGTATAGTCTTAGATGAGATAATATGCATGTGAAGATTCAGACTCATAAGGAAGAGATTATAATTGGAAAGCCTTGTAGAAACTAATATTGCTTACCCACCGCTGGATGTGATGTTCAGGACACAAGATAAGTAGTCACTATAGAATTTGGTGACAGTGATTCATGTCAATATTATCATGTAATTAGATTATTGCAAATTCTGTGTAGGGCTGCCTTTGAAAACAATTTGGAAGTGATAGCAAGACAAAAAAGGGTTACAAGGAAAAATACTGGTGTTAATGTACAGCATTGTTTCTTAATCTTGGCAATTTTAAGATGTGTCGACTTCAACTCCTAGAATTCCCCAGCCAGAATGTAGGGAAACCCTTAGTCAGTGGTCAGTGCCTTGGCTGCTGGTGGGCTTCTGAAAGCAATTCAAACTATTGACTATCACTTATAAAGTTCTCTACTACTCCAAAGTATATCAGGGTCTTCGTCTCCAACATGAGATATCCATAGATCCTCCATAACCTTCTATCCTCAAGAGAAATAAGAGGGCTGTAAACCAGGAAGCAGCCTTCCTTTGTAATGACCACAATCTATGGAACATGTTGCTGCCATTGAGGATCTATCCTTCTGGCATTTCATAAAGCCTTTAAAACTAAGTTTTTTAGACCAAGCAGCCCCTAGAACAGGGCTATCAAACTCCCAGCCCGCGGGCCGAATGCGTCACATGCTGGCCACACCCATGCCTGGTTTAGCGAAGGAGAAAAAAGTCCCAATATGTCACGTGATGCCGCCGTGACGACACGAGTTTGACAACCCTCACCTAGAAGGTAATTCTGAGCAATCTTTACACTTTAATTATTTTGCTAATTGTATGAAGAGGATACAGATAGGTTTTTATTCTCTGTACACTCCTCTGAGTCTGAGAGATTAGTATATCAATATAAGAAATAAGAAAAAATCAAGCAAACTTGGGAAATATTTGACAAATTATAACGAATCAACATCATGTTTTATATGGCAAAGTAGTTTTGTCATCTTTTCTTGTTAGGTATCTCAACTTAAGGATACAGTGTGGATGTGATGGCGAAAAATATTTTGATATAGAAATGCACAACCAGATGCTCCAGGGCTGTATGTGGTCCCTGAAAGCCTTTAATCTGGTCCTTAGAGAGCTTCATAAACTATTTGCAAATTGTAATTTTTAAAAAAAATGACAGAAGGGGGGAATTTTGAAATATATCCCTGGAAACCTATCATGTTATATATTTTTAATTTTATTAGGTTTAAATGTCAACTAAATCAAATAAACATAGTTTTTTTTTTCTTGTCCCCTTTTTTGGAAGGACAGCTACTAGTATGTTATTCAAGAATTAAGAATTAAGCACCTAAAAGCTATTTATCTTCATCTTCTTTATTTACTTATTTGCTCTTGAGAGCTCAACAGATTTCTGTAATTGCCACCTTAACCTATAGAAAAAGAAAAGCTATCAAGCAGTTAATTGGTATCCGGTCTATACTTCAGTTTGAGGCAAAGACAGTAGAATTAAACTGAAGCTCAGTTCATGTTCTACAAAAGTGCCCATAACAATATAAAAACTCCAAATCATGAAGAGAATTGGCCTATGCATTACCTTTGCATTACCTTCTTTCCCTCATCCAGTGGTAAGCGCAGCAGGTTTCATAATGACAATGTTTGCATGATGATATCAGGATGAAACTCTCACCATTACACATGTCTAATGCGTACAAGTGACTTGCAGTATTTCCACACAATTTCATGAAGCACCCAAAAACAAAAAAGACTGCCACCTTTACAGACATTTCTCCCAAGTGTTTATAGGAAGACTGCAGGAAGCCTCTACTTAGGTTTACTTTAAAATGCTCCCAGAACAACATTTCTGTGTACTTACATTAGACTAATTTTCCTTCAGAATTCCTGGTTCAAATGGATAGAAATTGGAGAAAATAAGCAATATGAAAAACAAATAAATACCTAAGCCGGAGTCTGCATAAGGAATAATGAAAGGAGAAGGAAAAGTACATTTTATTAAAGTACATTTTCTAGAAAGCCACTTAGGTCTGGGAAAATATCACCCAATACAGCTGTGTCCACCTTAAATATTGTATAGGGCAGTCACATTTTCTTAAAATAAGGAGTCTGGGGATGAGAACTGACAGTTAGCCAAGAAAAACTTGCACAGGTATTTCTCATCTCTGGGACATTCCTGCCTTTGACGGGTTCAATCTTTCATTCTGAGATGTGTATTGATTGGCTTATGAATCACTGTACACACACTTCTCTACAGTAGAGTGATAACAAAGCAAACTTTCCCCCAAAGTGTCATATCCCAATGGGATGAGAATGATTGATTTTCGCACATCGAGTACTTAAATTCTGCACATTTCTATCCAGCCAATTTTCTTTCTAGAGGCCCCACTCGGGTCCACTTAATTGTGTTTTCTAACCACAGAGTTGAGAGGGATATGTCACCATTCCTCTTGCAAGCAGGCACAAATCTCTTTAAACCAATTCTTTTCTTTTGCAGTTTTGATAATATCAGTGGTGATTCGGTGCCTGTTAAGAACAATGAAATATTATATTAAATTTTATGGGAAATGGGAAAGATTAAGGCATGAATAAATAGAATGCCCTAGGATGTATAACTTTTACTGAAGTATATGTTTGGTAAATACAGCCTTCTCCTTTGGTCAGAATAATACAATTTGTGTGGTTCGGATTTCCAGCTAATACTTTAATACAGCAGTGGGATTATTTATTTCCTCCAATTTTTGGGGGGACATTAGAATGGAGTTCTCATTTGATGTATGAATATGGGTGACTACTCTTTCAATTATTTGTTTCTTTTGGAAATAGGATGTTATGGATTACAGCCCTAGGGATTTAAGTTTCTGAAATTAATGTAGTTTCACTTACTTTACTTTACTTTTCACTTTTATTTGCATTTCTATGCCGCCCAACTCCCAAGGGACTCTGGGCAGCTTAACGATGGTCATTGGGATTGGCGACTCTGTCATTAAGCAACATGGTCATAAAGTGTTTCACATGACTTATGGCAGCACTTACTGTCATTAGGCAAATGCTGTATAGTTGCAGCATCTCATGATCATGTGAATTCCATCTGCAATCTCCTGCCAGCTTCCCCATTGCTTGTTGGAAGCCAGCAGGGTCTCAAATGGTGATTACATAAGCATGGGATGCTGCAACTGTGAGCCAGTTGCCAACTGCCAAAATCACAATCACATGATACAACGATAGGGGTGAAATCCTCTGAAGTCTGCTACCAGTTCACTTTGCACGCACTTTGCGTGTGCATGCGCGCCGCAGGCACTACCGTGCAGCGCTGAAAAAGGAGCATTTTGAAGCCATCAGAGTCTGCAAAGGTAAGTAGAACAGCGAGGGGGGGGGATCAGCTGTGCCACACGATTTAGATTAGCTTGAAAGCAGGAAATCCTGCTTTCTAGCTAATCTAGATCGCGCGGCACAGCTGATCGTCGCACAGCTGATCGTCGGATATACCGGTTCACCCAAACCGGTAGCATTTTTTACTACCGGTTCAGGTGAACCGATCCAAACCGGTAGCATTTCACCTCTGTACAAAGACACTACAATGTCCATAACTGTGGGACCAACCATAGGTTCCTCTTGCACAACACTGTCATAACTTTGAATGGTCACCGGGTGAATGATGATTCAACACAGACTAATTGTAGAGATAGAAAATCTGCAATATTGTATCTGGCACACCTAAAACATGACATGGGGGGGGGAGTTAGTAGAACATTAGCAAAAAAAAAATGCTGATTAGTCTCATTGTCCTTTTGTAGTGGTTTTCTTATTTATTAATTTATTTACTACTTGGATAGTAAATAAATTATGCTTGAAATGCTTTTTCCCGGAAGCAGATTAAGGATGGGGAAGAATTCCAGGAGGTGGCTTGGGCTTACATTTTATACATTGATTCCTCTGAAAATAAACTCAATAACAGCTTTAAGTAGACCTGGAAGTAGCCGCTGCTAAAACAAATGCATACCTTAAGACCCCAGGGCTGGATGTTACCTGTCAAGTTCTCAAAAGTAGCTACCAAATTGAATTGAATTAATGGGACCAAAAAGGGCAATTAGTAAGGCCTCATGAGGAATTGAATTATCTGTAGTTAGCTTAAAAGAAACGGAAACCAAAACAACTTTTGGCTGAAACTCCTCTATTGATTTTGCATTATTATGATGCCACTGAGCAGCCAAATGGGATTCTTAGTCTCAAAAATAAATGCAAAGACTCCATTCTGTAAAAACCCTTTAAAACCGAGCACATAAAATCCTCCTTCATTCTTTGTTGATATGAAGCCGGGATGAGCAAAGAAATCCGCTGCACAAAATGCCCTGTCTTAGTGTATTAGAAGAAGTTAAGAAAGCCTGCAGGCCTAGATATCTCTGGATTTGTACTTCATGGTAACAACTAATAGTGACATCGAGGCTCTCATTTTGTCCTCTGGCAAATAAAGGAAAAGAGAAAAAAAGCTATGGAGTTCAATGGTATAGACAGGAAAGTGTACCAGATGGATCGGGTTATGAGTTAGGTCACCAACTAAACCTTCAAAAGCCTTTATATAATTAGCACATTCTAATTAGCACACCAAGTATCATTATGACAGCGGGTAATGTAATGAATTCCACACTTGTTCTTTGTGAGCCATTCAAAGAAGGTGCTGAACATTTCAGATGTTCCATGTCCTAGAGACAATTGAACTGCAGTCTTTTAAGCTGATACCAACAGCTTAAGAGACTGCAGCTGTACCAGAAATATATGGAAAGAAGATTGACTGTTGTACTTTGTCAGTGTCACATTCCTTGATCTCCATCAGTTGATGAGGCAGCATATCAAATTGGCCTCATGGAAGCCCTTGTCTTTTATGGCCTGGGGTGGAATGAAGAGGAACTTGCAGGCTTTCAATTCATTCAGCCTCAGCTTCTCCTTTAAGCTGACTACTCAGTATTCTAAATTTCTTGTGTGGCAGTTTATTATTTTTGGATCACTCGCATGCAAAAATAGAGTGTTAGTTTCTTGCTAAGTCCCCCCCCCCGTCACAGTCAATTCGAAGGAACTTTATCAACTTCAGTCACAGATGTGGAGCCAGGCTTCTTGAGGATGCAGTAGGAGTTCCAGACTTGCTCAGGATTTCAAATCAAGGCTACCAAAAGGACTTGCAAACATAAAAAGCATATCAATGCAACATGCAACAATAAAAGCTTCAATAAAACACCCAATTCAACAGATTAAAAACAATAAAAATCTATCCATCTTCCATAATGTCAGCAGTACTAAAACTGAAGTGTTATCTTGGATGTAATGTAGATCCAGAAAGCTTAGGTGTATTGATCAGTCTGGAGGATATTATTGTGCTCCAGAGAAATTGAGGGTTGCTGCACATGAGTTGACTGATTGCTTTTGAGCAGTGAGGGGATTATTTAATTTTTTAGCCTTATTTGAGAAATGAACTCCAAAAATACACTTGCTAAGGCAACATTGTAGGTGCTATACATTTAAGTAAAGGTTTTGCTCCATGAAATGAAACTCGGTAACTCTTTATATACCGTACATTTGATGATTAAAAACAAAACAAGTCCCAGCATTAGCTCTAGAATAAGAGTCTATTGTTAAAATACTAGATACATTTGTTCAGAAATAAGTCCCATTATTTTTTGTAAGTATGTTTAGAATTCAGTCTTTAGATGAACTTCAATTTTTAAAGAAAAGTCAGCATGGTCCTACTGCTGTTTATGTATTTTAATCAGTAAAAATGCACATGGGTTGTATTTACACAATATTTTGAATACATCTGCTTTATTGTTAAGAAACTATAATGCTTGCTTGGCTCTCTTCTTACTAGCAGGAGTGGTAACAAAAACCATAAATATCTATTCTGTGGTTTGTATAGCATGATATGCAAACCTGGAAATCTATCTGATTAAGGTGATGAATGAGTCTAGATTCTTGATTTACCTGTGATTTATTACTAAATAAACCACGGAAGTATCTTCCACCATTTAGTTATACCTACTAGTTTGGAGAATGTCAACATGCTATTTCAATGCAAGTCAAACTTCTACACAGTGTTTAGTGAAATGAAAAAAAATGTGGCAATCATTTAAAGTTGATTGTGTGATATTAACTCCATGTCTACTTTTAGAGACCATGTATATTAACCTTCTCCAAAATGATAGGTTCCAAACCTAGCCCTTCAGGTTTTCCAATGGTATTGTAATGGGCAGAAGGAATAATCTGGAAGAGCCGCTACCAATGGTCAGATAAAAGAAACATAAATCCACTCCAGAACTGTGACATAAATAAATGTCTCAGATAAGATCCTTCTTGGTTATCAAAAAGATGGAGGGAGGGAGGGAGGTGAAAGTGCATTTAGGCTTACAAATTCCTGTTACACTAACCTTAATCTGTTTGTCTTCATGGCTATATTGTACATGGCATTCTACAATATCAGTATACAAAAACATCAGTTCCTGCTTTTCCATAGTTCATCTTTCATTTTCACAAAGTATCACAGCAAAAATCATTGCCCCAATGATTTTGATTTTTGTAGCTAGACACATCATGTCATCTGAATATCCAAGAATTTAATTGCTATCCAACCAAGTACTAGTCTGTGGCACACTTCTTTGTTATTGATTCTTTTACTTATCTTCATTGTTCAGTCTAAGTAATGAGGAAGGTGATTCTTAATTTGCACTGCAAGTAGTGAGGACTGGCAAGACAATAACAGATTGTTATGATTATTAACAAATTGATTTTTGAGAGGTTCCTGGAGGATACCCAACACTCTTGGGCCTAACAAGGTCTTGTACTGCAAAATTTCCACTCCCTATTGTATAGAACTCCTCTTATTACACAAGGAGCAAGCTGATTCCAATAGTTCATCAAGCAGAAAAAAAATTCATTCCACTGGAAACTTCAATAAAGGGAAAGAAATATTTTTTTAAAAAAATACATTCTTCTTCTGCAGCCTTTCACATGGCACTTGCTCTGCTGCTCCACCAGCTCTCTAACTCAGGTGGCTCAAAAGAAGCTACAGAAAGAATGGGAAATCACAGCAAAAGCCACCTCTTCCTCTCAGTTTTCTGCTCACAAAAGCCTCTCCTATAGTCACTTCTGGTGAGATGGGTGATTACATACATTTGATAAATAAGTAAATAAAATTAAATATGCTTCCATCACCGTACAGGACATAATTTGCTACAAACAAGCTTGGCTTTGGTTTTTTAAAAAAATCAGGAATATTCTATTTTTGTTCAAGCTACAGAGAGGGGGATTTTATTCCCCAGGCAGTAAATCAGCAAAGCATTTTAAATCCCTTTGTCCATAATACTGCAACTGGTTAGGACAAAGCCATCTGCCATTGATCTACTGTATGATGGGCTTGCTGCATTATTGACAAAGTGTTCTGTAATCATCCCACTGGAACAAGAAAGGAAACAAGACAAGCCTGAAGAATGGAGAACAGATCAGATGTTTGTCACATATTAAAGACCCAATCACTGAGACTGCACGCCTGATTAAAAGCAATATTGGAACAGTCAGGCTCTCTGCTATAAACACTTTCAGCTCATTTTTTTTCCCCATACTGTGAGGACTCTCGCCACTCAGACAACTTGCTCTTTCCCTGCTCTTAATTCCTACCTATCACAAAGACAAAATGAGACATTTTATTCAGGAGGTGCTCCAGAGTCTATTTGCCTTGACAGATTATTTGGGGGTTGGGTGTTCTGTTTTTAATAACAAAAAAGGATGCTCCTTCCTCATTATTCTACACACACAAAAACTATTCCATGGGGTCCGGGGGATATTCAATCCGGGGGATTACTGAAGGGAAACAACAATAACTTAAACACACAAGTATACATCAATATACGCAAACATCAGATATCAATTATAGTTCATTTACTTCTTTATATTCTTTCTCTATGTGTATATGTGTACACACACACACACACACACACACACAAAATCAACTTTCTTCTAAGAGCTCAAGGCTGTGTACATCACACTCCATCCATGTTTCTTTTCCCACAACAGTGATGTTAGGTAGATTGAAGTGACTAAAGCATAGGTACAGTAGATTAATCTACTGAAAGTCACTCATTGAACATAGATAAAGATGACCTTGAATAAGGGTAGTTTAATATGTTAACCACTACACCACAGGATAAGTATCCTAGTCCCTGCTCTTAATTTTCTGTATATATGCTAAAACATAAATCTGCAGCAGGAAGCTGTATCACAGTAGGCTACCCATGGCATGGACATGTAACCCTTAACATGCAAGAATGGGATTGATCATTTCCTGATGAAAAGTAACACAATAAGGGAAGCCAGGGATGATAGGTGAGGAAGTATGTTAAAGAGTAGATGCATCTGTGCCTGAATGTTGGCATAATCGTAGCTCTACAGCATGTGAGCCTCTGGGGATTGCAAGAATTGCCAAAATGTGCGGGGAAAAACCATGAAAAGAGCTTCTGTAGTTTCTTTGTCATCTTCTTTTGGCAGGATAATGAAAGCAAGAATAATGACAAGCACTTCGACATTGATGTGGCTACTGCTCAGCATGGAAAAGCATTTTGTTGGCATGGGCATTGATGGACTAGTGTCCAACAGAAAGCATTGATATACAAGAGAGAATTTAAAGCTGCTGATTTGTTTTGCAATGATAGAAATGCCATGAGAAGTGAGATATTTGCTGGTTCAACCAATGAACCAGCAAATATGTGGAAAACTCTTAAAAATATCACTGGTTATGGGAAACCTCCTTCCCAAGCTGAAGGAAATCAGCAACTGGCAGATGACCTGAACGTGTTCTACTGCAGGTTTGAAAGGAAACTACAGCCACCTATCTCCACAACCTTCACAATCATACAACGAGTTTGATCCTGTAAATCTCTAAGAAATTGGGTAGGATCTTTAACATTTTTCTCCTGGCTTCTTGCACAGTTACTGTTTTTATTGTATATTGTACAATCAGGCCAGCAATGTATTAACAAGGGAGATCAGATCAGCAAAAAGAAGCTACTCTGAAAAGCTAAAGAATCAGTTCTCAACAAACGAACCAGCAAACATGTGGAAAATTCTTAAAAATATCACCGGTTACGGCAAACCTCCTTCCCAGGCTGAAGGAAATCAACAACTGGCAGATGACCTGAACATCTTTTACTGCAGGTTTGAAAGGAAACTACAGCCACCTATCTCCACCACCC
>QLTV01002542.1:1095467-1124131 GCA_003457575.1 Thermophis baileyi | reverse complement strand
ATATAATAAATATTCTGATAAAATTAAGGGTTTTATTTTCCCCCAGATAAATCCTGTTACCTTTTCTCCTTTCTATGTAATCTATAATGATTTTGTACATTATATAATGATGAAATTCTTTGCCTTTAGCTATTTAGTTCTTGGTTTAGTTAAATTCCAGATTGTGGCCTCATAAAGAATAAGTCAAAAGCTATTTCCCGCCTGAGTCTGTTCTAGACTTTTTTTTTTTTTTTTACTTTCCAAAAGCTTCATTCTTGATCTGTTTCTCTGAACACACAAAAAGAAAAAATGGTTTAGATAAAATATGTTGTACATTGAGAGGGAGTATTGAATTCAAAAGTTAACAGGTCTGCCTTCAAATTGGAATTACCTTTACAATCTGGCCAACATTAATCCTACTCATTGGACAGACAGGAAGCAGCAGGTGAAGCTAGGCAAAATCACATCAGATACCTGTACAATTAGCACAGGGCCCCCCCAAGGCTGTGTGCTCTCACCACTTCTCTTCTCTCATATAGAGAGATGACTGCATCTCAAACGATCTATCAGTTAAACTACTGCAGTTTGCAGATGATACAACAGTAATTGGTCTCATTCGAGACAACGATGAAACCGCATACAGACGGGAGGTTGAACAACTAGCCTCATGGTGCGACTGGAACAATCTGGAACTGAATACACTCAAAACCGTAGAAATGGTGATAGACTTTAGAAGAAACCCTCCCATTCTACCACCTCTTACAATACTAGACAACACAGTATCAACAGTAGAGACCTTCAAATTTCTAGGTTCTATCATATCTCAAGACCTAAAATGGACACCTAACATCAAAAACGTCATCAAAAAAGCACAACAAAGCATGTTCTTTCTGCGCCAACTCAGGAAGCTCAAACTGCCTAAGGAGCTGCTGATACAGTTCTACAGAGGAATTATTGAGTCTGTCATCTGCACCTCTAAAATTATCTGGTTTGGTTCTCTAACCCAACAAGACAGACACAGACTTCAGAGGATAATCAGAACTGCAGAAAAAACAATTACTGCCAACCTGCCTTCCATTGAGGACCTGTATACTGCACGAGTCAAAAAGAGGGCCGTGAAAATATTCACTGACACCTCGCATCCTGGACATAAATTGTTTCAACTCCTACCCTCAAAACGACGCTACAGAGCATTGCACACCAAGACAACTAGACACAAGAACAGTTTTTCCCCGAACGCCATCACTCTGCTAAACAAATAATTCCCTCACCACTGTCAAATTATTCACCAAGGCTGCATTACTGTTACTATTACTCTCTGCACAGCTCCATTGGTACTTGGATGGAAGGCAGAGCTGAGGCCTTGCGAGGAACCAATCGCCTGAACAAAATCTCCCCAAAATTTGGCCATAAATTGGACTCCCCAGTCTTACATTATCCTTCTTGGTACCCTTCTTGGTACATTATCCTTCTTCTCATCATTCCTATCACCCATCTCCTCCCACTTATGACTGTATGACTGTAACTTGTTGCTTGTATCCTTACGATTTATATTAATAGTGATTGTTTCCTGATTGCTTATTTGTACCCTATGACAATCATTAAGTGTTGAACCTCATGATTCTTGACAAATGTATCCTTTCTTTTATGTACACTGAGAGCATATGCACCAAAGACAAATTCCTTGTGTGTCCAATCACACTTGGCCAATAAAGAATTCTATTCTATTCTATTCTATTCTATTCTATTCTATTCTATTCTATTCTATTCTATTCTATTCTATTCTATTCTATTCTATTCTATTCTATTCTATTCCATTCCATTCCATTCCATTCCATTCTATTCTATTCTTACATATAAAAATCATGTTTCAAAAAGAAGCTAAGTGCATTATTTCCCTACACCTGACGTGTGTTTTTCATAAAATTAACCTTCTTTATATAGATAGTTACAAAGGATATTTCCTTTTCTGAATAATATGAAATTTCATCATATTTGCTCTAAAATCTCTTTCCTTCTACTCTTAAATTAATGTGATATTTGGATTCTATTATCCTTGTTCCCTAATACATCTATGCACTGATACAAAAGAGTACCAATGGTTTTGTGTAAGCATCTTTAAGTCCAGTGACACTTAAAAGGAATGCCAGATAGTTCCCATCTGCTACTGCTGAAAACAAAAACCCAGAGCAGATATCCTACTCTCTGTTCTGACCTAGGCTTCCCCAAAAGCACGAAGCCGACTCCACGTCCCGATAAAACCCCTTTTATTTAGTTTACAGTGAATTCCTCTTCAGCAAAGTCCCGGCCAACAATTTTTCAAGATATTTCCCAATTACAGACCTTTATCAGGCTTGGAAAGCTGCCAAGCCGATATCTTTCAGACTCCACACTCTAACAGACAATACTTGGCAAGAATGCAGGGACAGATCTTCGCCCAAATAAACTAATTGTCTCCTTCAAACTCCCCTCACCTTTCGCTCCTCTTTTATTTTCTATGGGAGGGGCCATTCATCGTCCACCTGTGACCTTACTCCCAAGTTGACCCTTGTTCCTCAGCTGTTCCCTTCATCTGGCAACTCTGCACATGCACACACTGGGAACAGGCTCCAGCTGTTCGTCTGCCTCACTAATGTCTGACTCCAAAGGCAACTGATAACTGTCAGACTGCCCTGGCCCCATCTCTGCATCCAACACAGAGAACTCGTCAGAGCCTTCCCCAGACTCCAGGACTGGCCCATGTTCCTCCCCAACCTCCTCACTGTCTGAATCTGCTGCCAGCTCTGCTGGCCGCTGGTGGGCCACAACACACTCCTGGAGTTCCAGAAAGTTCTTAAAATATGGCTTTGCTCCCAGGACTTGGGCTAATGTATTGGGGGGAGGGGCTGTTGTATTTTTATTATGGTTGTTTTAAGTCCAGGCTACCATATTCTATTTTATGATTTTTAAAAAAATGTTTTAACCATTTTAACTATATATTTGGATTTTGTAAGTCATTCAGGGTCTGCTATGCTGGGCAGCCACAATAAATTTAGTGAAATAAATCCCTGCCATGTATCAGAAAACAAATACTTCTCCATGAGGTAGTTTATTCATAGCAATAGCATTTAGCGTAACTTGGCTGATTTGGGAAGCTAAGCAAAGCCATGTAAGGTTAATATCTGCCTAATGAACCACCTGGGAATTTCAGGGCAATTGTCAAGACCTAGAAGTTTTAAAAAAAAAATCTGGAAAAAGGCAATGACTAACTATCTTTGGAAAGTTGCCAAAAAATCTACAACACTGCAGTCTTCAGTAGTTGAACACAACTCAAGGGCATCTGGAATTTTGTAGCGTTTTGAACTCATCTTGGATATGATGAAGATATGTCCACATGCAAATAAGCCTACCGGTACATAAAAATTAATCAAAGCATGTTATGCAAATGTATCCACTTTGTCTTTAATGGACCTGCTTAAATATGTGATGACAAGTCAGCCTCAATATGCATTCAAGCATTTATCCATTCTATTTTTCCTAGATCATTTTTTTTAAAGAAAGCAAAGCAAAACAAATACAAAACAGCCTCTTACAATTGTGATTTATGATGAAGTTACATCCATTTTGTGGTTATCTTTCATTAATATAAGAATTGAACATTATTTTCCTCAAATGCATTTTTATGTAGCTCCTTCAGTGTGTTCAGTTTTTCTACATATTTTTCTCAGACAGCACTTTCATTTTCATTGTGCCAATTTTATGTTTCTGTGTACAATTTGAGAGCTGGGAAATATTTTAAATTGGTTACTAGTAAATTCTATGAATTACACACATGTTTATGCTGCAACAAATCCCATTCTTACCCAATCATACAATTTCATGGAAAATTAAATCTATCTTAAAAGATAAAGCAAAAACATGAGGACACATTCCACTAGATTCTATCTAGTTGGGAACCTTAGCTGTCCTATACAGTTGAATTTCACAGTTGCTTCCTATCTTGCTAATATTATAGTGCTGAAATATTGCCAATCCTTTAAGCTGTCTCAATTTAAATCCTCCTGTTAGCACTACTAAGAGGAAAATAACATTATAAATGTCCTTATGGGATAGGAAAGGAGGAGATTGTGGGTTATGGTTTCCTATTCTGATTCTTTTATAAAGATAATCCTATTTGTTTACTATGCTCATAGACTACTCCAATTATTAAATACTCTTAATATATACATTTGACATTAGATTTATACATCTGTACATTAGATTTAAAAAATAACATTGCAACACAAATGTAAAACTCTATCATCTGTCTGTCTGTCTGTCTGTCTGTCTGTCTGTCTGTCTGTCTATCTATCTATCTATCTATCTATCTATCTATCTATCTATCTATCTATCTCTCATCTATCTATCATCTATTTCTATCTATCAATCTATCATCTATTTATCATCTTCTAAGCATTAGGAACATCCATTAGATTAAGCAAAACCAAAAGAAACACTAATAAAATATCATAATCATAAGATCTAAGGATATAGTCAAGATTTATGGTCTTCTTAAAAAACAATAGAGAATGAGCCACATCCTGTGGATATGATATTCCTCAGCTGGGGGGTGGGCAGTAATTGAGAAGATTCACTTATGTAATCCCTGTTGATACTATTCCCTGAGACAAGGGATACTGGGAGAATTTAGTGTAACTAGATCTAGGGACAGTAGGCTGTCCCTAAAACTCCCAGTCCTAAACCATCTAAAACTTTAAAAAGACAACCAATACCTTGAATTATACTCAGAGGTAAACTGGTAATCAGTACAACTCTCAAAATAATACGGTAGTATTATATGGGTAAATTAAGATGGTCCCAAGACTAACTGAGCTTTTGCATTCTGGATCAGTTACAGTTTCAAATATTTTGCAAGGACAGTCCCAAACAGAATGAACTGCAATAATCCACATGAGAGGTTACTAAGGCATGAGTAATTGTGAGGAGAAGCCAGAATAAGATAGCCAATCAGAGCCATCCTTGATGCAGAAGGGAGAACTATGTGAAGGTCTCCTAGCTAACAAGTGTCACCTGCACATGGAATAGGAGCTGTGAGTAAGGGAGGACCCCAAATTATAACCCAGTTCATATGGAAGATTGCAACCACATCCAAAAGCAAGGATGGAATTTGGATTAGGATATATAACCAAGGTCACTCTTGCTATGATTGAATCTAAGCCTTTTCCACCACCTTCACTCTAACAATGTCTAAGTACCAGACAGCATCTTAAAGTCATCACTAGTCTCATTTAGTGACTTTCAAAAATATTGTCCACATTTAATTATTTTCACAAATAAACAGCAGTAACAACAACATTATTATGATTGGGCTACTAGGAAACATGAGTTTGGTTTGCATTTCCCCATTAGTTTCAATGTGTTTAGAGAAAAAGAACATGAACATAGCTATTCCTGGCTATTTAGCCACTTATTCAGACTACTGCAAGCTATAAAATACACCAGAGAACTGAGTTTCAGTAATAACTGCCGAGTGTGGTAGGCTGAGATTGCCCTTTGGAAGCTTGCAGGAGTTAGCTAACTGATCTCAAATCCAAGGTTGTCAGTTCTGTCCTAATCACTAGGACTCCTCCTGAGTAAATAAATCTGAATCATTAAAACACCTGTGATTATACAGTTCAAAATTAACCCAGAAGGTGGTTTTTAAATGTGAATGGATATCATTATAAGGCCTGTCAGCTCTTATTAAAAAGAGTAAAGATGCTAAGCTAAGCTTTGTATTATCCTATTTGATCTGATGCTGCTTGTGGCACTCTGTCCTGTGGAAAAGCATGTTTCAATTTATTTTTATTGCTTGCCTCTAAAAGCATTCCATTAAAGGAATATTACATTGTATGAGGTTTTGAGCCACCATTGGCAGTTTATTTGCTTGTTTTTCTGGAATGGAATAAACAGTTGTTCATTTAGCTGTTACTGCTGCTTCATGCTTGCAATACTATAGTTAAGGTTCAATGGATATTTGTTCTTCACAGCATTGTGCCTATATGCTACATAACTTTGTTTTAAGGATTTTTTTTTTAAAAAAATCATTTTTCAGTCAAGTCCAGCAGGGAATGTTGGGAGTTTTCTGCTAATAGAAAACTCCCAACAGAAAAAGATACTTGAGTGAAGCTCTATATTTTAATTGGTATCTGAATGGTTGGGTTCAAACAGCACACTAGTAGGTGAACTGAATTAATAATAACCATAGATTCAAGACTTGAACAGAACATAATTCTAGATAAAAGACAGTAAAGAAGTAAGGAAGCAAATATACCTAATAAAGAATAGATAAAAATCTAATTTAAGGAGAATGGATAAGAAATACTAAACAAGACAAAGACTTCAGTAGAAGTAATGAGAACTCGGAATTAAAATGAAGTATTCATATTATGTTTCATCATCCTAAATTTTCTTCAGCAAGCCAAAGAACCTAATTTTCATATCCTGTTCTAAGTTGTATAGTATTCTCAAAATCTAAGCAATGCATGACTGTCAGAGTCTGTACTTAAAAGAAAAAATTAATGGGGAAGGAAATAATAGGAATTTCTTCTGTTCAAGAAAGAGGGTTTTTTTTAAAAAAAATAGTGTACTTAATGTAGCTGAAGTATGCCCAATTAAACCATAATCCTAATGGTATTAACATAACTATTATGTATAACCAATATTCTGTACTTTTGGAGAGTGAAAGTATCTGAAATGTGGAATATTATAAGGAATATTTTTTCCCAAGTGCAATAATGCATATATGAGTAATCTCACATATTTGTGTCACAATGCAAAACACAATGTGCTCCTCTGAGTCTAGTGCATTAGTGATTGGTTGGGGTAAATAGCATTTTTCAGGATTCTTAAATCACATAAAAGGCATTGTTCTTGCTGTCATGTGTGATATGAAGAACAATACAGGCAGCAATAATAGGAATTATATTTTACTTTTCAACCTCATGTCAGGTGACTAGCCAACACCAGCAGTTCTCTGACCCACATTTCTACCTATCTGTCAGCAAAACACTATTGTATGCTGAAGATCTGTATGTATATCATCATATATTATGATGACAGATACTTCTCTACCTTGATAGTCTGAAGGTAATTATGCCTTTTAGGAACACATTTTCCATAGAAAACCACCCTTCCAACAACTACATATGTCTGAACAGGAAATCCCTGTAAGGAACCAAATCATTACTGTTGTCTTACTCAGCTACTTTAAGAAATTTCATGGAAATGCAAATGTTCCACTTGGATACATGAACATTATCATTGCTGCAAATAAAACCAAAATTGTCTGGTTTAGTTCTTCCAATTTTCTTCCAAAGTGTACATGTGTTGGGGGTGGAAAAGAGCTTCCTTGTCCCTTACTAGGGGAATTTTGCTATATTGCAGTGTCTTAATTTCAGTAACTTTTGCAAATTTCCTATAGTTACACTCTGATAGCCCCTGGAACTACATTCTCAAAGTTTGTTTATTTTTTTCTATATCCCTTCATAAGTTCATTCTCTGTCTCTCTGAGTGTGTGTGAGATTGTGTGTGCACATGTGTGTTTATACTACAATTCCTTTTTACTACTATTTTTATATGGAAATATTTCTGATAATACAGGGGTCTCCAACCTTTTGGACCTCAGGGACCACCAAGGTCATAATTTTAAATCCCACGGACCCTAATTCATAATTTTAAGTCCCGCAGACCACTAATATGATTTTTTTAAAAAAGATAAATACATTTGTAAAATAATGATCAGAGAACTTCTATTTTATTAATATGAAATGCACTTATTTAATAAAACAAAATTATAAATGCTTATTTAATTATAACAAAATCGTAAATGCTTATTTAATCATAACAAAACCTTTAAAGGTTGTTTTAATTGTAACAAAATTATTAAAGTTAGTGTAATTATTACAAAATAATTGAAGCTTATTTGACGGTGGTTTGCTGATGTTGTTGGGAAAGTCAGTCCCATATTCCAGAGCTGTAGCTGTAGTTCCCCCCGCCCCAAGCAGCCGTTCGGCGGAGCGCGGCTAGTTCTTGGTCTTACCTTCCTGTTCCAGCTCGTGTGGCTCACACCGCTATACTCAAGGTGAGGTTTGCGCTCGGCCTTAAGAGTGGGGGCTGGCATGTGGGCGGGGTGATGTTGGGCGGTGCAGCCTTGTGTTCCCGCGCATGGACTGGATTAATTGCTCTCAGCCATATCCGGCCCAGGGGCCAAGATTTCTCCACGGACCACCAAAATTTTCTTTGGTGACCTGTGTGATAATAGATATATGAGTCTGGTGTCTATACAAGTATCAGTTGTGAAGTCTCATCTCAACAGTCTTTGCCCCTTATATTCTTTCATTAGGCTGGAGGGTCCACAAAAGGCGTTTTCATTTGAATATATTTAGCATCATATCCTACAAAATTCCTGATTAAGGAAATATTGTTTTATACATCCATCTAAATGCAAGAAATATTCTTTTTAGGATTATTCCTACCTCATAAAAGGACTGGTCAGGACTGTACACAGC
Organism: Thermophis baileyi; assembly: GCA_003457575.1. Classification (NCBI taxonomy): domain Eukaryota; kingdom Metazoa; phylum Chordata; class Lepidosauria; order Squamata; family Dipsadidae; genus Thermophis; species Thermophis baileyi. Next base: position 1,115,624 of record QLTV01002542.1, on the reverse strand, counting down.
AGGGAGAAGATATCAAGGAGCTTATGAGCCTGAAGCTCTTTCACACTTATTTTCTACATGCATTGTTTAGATGATTGAAGAAGACTTGTCACAAACAATATTCTGCTTAAAGGAGCAAATTATTCCTCCAAGTCATAATACGATGGTGTAGTCGGTTGATCAGTTCCATTAATCAAAACTTGCAATTTCTTATATACAATTGATTTCAAGGGTAACCTGGTATCAATAGAGAATATGGAGAAAGAAATATTCTGAACGAGTTATTGGGATTAAAAAAACAACAAATGCAAACCTGTAATAAATGATACATTGGCCATGCAACCTTAACAGTCATGGACACAGAACACCTATATTTTAGAAAACATAGACATACTGTATACATAATTTAGATGAATATTTTCTAGATGTGAAGTAAACTGAGAGTCAGATTGGAGGTAAGTTCAAGACAGACTGTTCTTAGTTAATGAAAATTCCAGCTTGCCTTAAATTTGTAGTATCAAAACATAGACATGCTGTATATACAAATAAGCATACACAAACACATTCCTATAAAACTTCTTGGAGGACTTGGTCTCCAATAATGAAATGTGACTTTTTTTAGCAGAGGCTCCTAATATGAAGAGTCCTGTCTTAACTTCCCGATAGGGAAATGATTTCTAGAAGTAACATTTCATAATTCTGAGAATACTGTTTTAAATTTCAGAGAGCAGTATGCTTAATGCAGTAAGCAATAGCTATGTGACTATATAACGTAGCGAGCAATAATGTCAGGTTTGGGAATCAGAAAAATTGCAAATAACAATGGAGAAAACAAGTGAGCCTTGAGGAATATAAACTGATAGAATGAGATGTGGTGGATGAAATCTCCTCTCCTATTGTTAGGCAAAGTGGGATGGTACTCAATAACATTAGAAATATCCTTGCAAAAGAGGTTCAGGGGACCACAAAGGCTTATTTTGGTGAGGGGGTGGGAAGCAGTCAAAGATTTGAGGGACTTTTCAGAATAACAAGTTTATTTGGACTAATGTTTTGCTGAAGGCAAAGCTGTGGAAGCAGAGAACACAGTAATAAGGAAAGAGTAGGAATGTTCAAAGATCTAGTCATAAACAATTATTCAGGAAATAATTCTGCATTAAATAGCACTAAAATCAGAAGGAGAACTTTGAGCATTTGAAATCTGTAGCCCTGCACTGAACTTATTGCGATTGCATTGAGGAATGAAGCATGATTTACAAGGAAGTATCAGAAAGATTGGATTTATGCACAGAATGCCATTTATGGCTAGGTCTCTGTAAGTTATTAATAATTCCTGGCTATACCTATTATTTTCTGGTAGTGCCAAGTGTCCTTCAGGTCAGCACACAAACCTGTCCAAGAGTTTAATATAGCTAGTGATTTCTTTTTATCCATGCTCCCCCCACCCAATATCCCCTTCCTTCTTTGGTTTCCCTTCCATCTGACCCACCAAACACTGATAAATTGTTTCAGCTGTTGCCCTTGAGCCTCACACTGGGGGAAGACTGGAAGCTATAAAAGGTTGTGATATTATGATGGATGAAAAGGCAGCCATTTCCCAATTGTGTTCCAGACAGTTTGAATGGCTGAACAACCCTGTCTCTTCCCTGAATTCTTTCTTTCTTTCTTTTTTTCCTTGAAGAATCTAGCCTAATCTAAAATTTATTCCCTCCTCCAGAATTTACCCAGGTTTTTCTCATTATATGATAGATCCAATAATTCATGTCTAGTGGAGAGCATATGGGTGATAAATAGGTACATTCATATCTTCACTATGAAGGCAATCCTTCAGTAGTTGGCTCATTCACATCTCTGTCCTAATCATGGGTAAGGTTGGAGAAACCTTTTGCAACTTTACAGAGAGGAAGATAAGACAGCAAAGAGCAACTCTACTGGGAGAAATCTCAGGCATCCTTGGAAAACACCATAAGCAGTGATAAACTGCAGATATTTTTGCTAGGACATACCCTAAATTATGGATTTCAAGCAACAGCACAGCCTTCCATCAATTAGATTGTTCAATAGAGCAGGGTTGTTGTTTTTTTCAAACTAGGTTCTGCAGAACCTTAGGGTTCAATGAAAAGTTTATGGGGTTTCACACAAACATGACAATTTTTTTTTAATCACTAGAGCTTTGCTACTTGATGAGGGTTTATGATAAATTTCTTTTTAACTAACAATTTCCATGGCCTGAGAATCCCTGCAACATAAACCATTCTCTTCTCACAACAACATGGCCTAGCTAAATTGAAGTCACAAACCTGAAGAGTGAACGTTTAAATGTGCTATGGGTTTCCCTTAATCATAATTTACAGATAAATTCTGCTGTATTTGGCTTTAAATCCTATCACTCTTTGGAAGTCTCTAAGCCATTCAAGGTCAGAACAAAATCTTAAAACTTAAATAACTAAGATTAAGAATCTGGTAACATAACAAACTTGTACTATATATTGTTTCCAACTCTTTCTCCTCAATATTGAGAGAGAGAGAGAGAGAGAGAGAGAGAGAGAAAACCTAAAAATTACAGCATGAGCTAGCTGATGATATCATTTAATCACTACCATTTAATCCTAGACCCCCTTTTTGGCCATCCAAAGAACTCAAACTAAAAAGGTGAGTCCACTGGTGAAGCAAATGTTTCCTACCCATGTTCCAAAATAACACACAACTTCCTTTTTAAAATAACCCCTCCAGGACACACAAGTCTCAATGAGTCTTCATTAGTTACCCAGAGTGCCATCATGGCTATCAGAAAATATTTTGTATTATGGCCAGGCTAAATATCCCAAAAGAAGCATATTAACTTGGGGTGGAATGGGGTCACCATGCTTGGCTTGCTATTCTGCATTTAATTCTATCTTCACAGCTTTAGGCAGGAGAGTGTAATTACTTTGACTCAGTAGGACACATCACTCTGCTGCACAAACATATCACACTCAGCAGAGTTAAATAATTAATTTGGCAAGCCTTATCTGACATGAATTAGTCTACTAGCAGCATGCAGATGCTAGTACCTACTGCAAGAAGGAAGCTTATGTTCCAGAATCCTTCCTTCCTTCCTTCCTTCCTTCTAATTTTTCTTTTGTGGTCTCTGTCTGAAAAAGTCCAGTTCAGTCCCACAGTGCTTGAGTTTAAGTCCATCACCTAGATTCAGCTCTCTTTCCTACAAAATACAAAAAAGGGAAATATATAACCATTTTCTTCTTTCCCATGTGAATTATTCCATGCTGATTTAGCCATTGTGGACTCCCAATTGAATTGTTTATCTAAGAAGGAGGTGGCTGTGGGGAGGAACAGCATGAATCTGAAATGAAATCTCCAAAGGAGGGAAAACATGAGGTTTTTTTTTTCAATCTGAAAGATTGATTTTTTTTCATTCTTTCTTAGTACTGTGTAGTTTACATTCTTTTTCCATTGGGTAAAGGTGAAAAAAATTGTAAAACTTCAACTATTTCTTTAATAATTAAGTTGAAGACTATGCCTGTTCTGTACCATTTACAAGAGAATCCCATTAGACTCACTGGCACTTAGTATTCAATAGGTCTACCTGTAAAAAAGGGGGGGGCAGGATTGGGGCAGATTAAGACAGACAACACCAAGCTAGCAGGAATAGCCAACACTCCGGAAGATAGGCTTAAGATACAGAAGGATCTTGACAGACTTGAACATTGGGCGCTAGCTAACAAAATGAAATTCAATGGTGAAAAAAGTAAGGTTCTACATTTAGGCAAGAAAAACAAAATGCACAGGTACAGTATATGTGGTACCTTGCTCAATAGTGGTGACTGTGAGAGGGATCTTGGAGTCCTAGTGGACAATCACTTAAATATGAGCCAGCAGTATGATGCAGCTGCTAAAACAGACAACACAAGGGGACTGGAGGATACAACATATAAAGAACGGTTGCTGGAACTGGGTATGTCTAGTTTAATGAAAAGAAGGACTAGGGGAGACATGATATCAGTGTTCCAATATCTCAGGGGGTGCCACAAAGAAGTGGGAGTCAAACTATTCACCAAAGCACCGGAGGGTAGAACAAGAAGCAATGGGTGGAAACTAATCAAGGAGAGAAGCAACTTAGAACTAAGGAGAAATTTCCTGACAGTTAGAACAATTAATCAGTGGAACAACTTGCCTCCAGAAGTTGTAAATGCTCCAACACTGGAAGTTTTTAAGAAGAGATTAGATAACCATTTGTCTGAAGTGGTGTAGGGTTTCCTGCCTAAGCAAGGGGTTGGACTAGAAGACCTCCAAGGTCCCTTCTAACTCTGTTATTCTATTCTATTCTTGACATCAGTTGTATCTACTGTCACATTTCCACACAACTTTTAAAGGCTTAGGAGTCTTTTTCTCTTTGTAACCAGCTTCTGTATTAAATTCTAGGGAAATCTCTTTCTAAAATAGAGATAAATATAGAGAGCATGGAAAATGTATTCCCAATTTCTTTTTTCCCCCATTTTTGGAAATATACAAATCTATTGGTTTAATTATTCTTTGGAGTATCCTAGGCAATATCTAATGTGAAAATCCTGGACAGCTTCAAGTATGCATGTTTTAGATACAATATTGCAGCCTTGAGCTTTATTCAGATATTCATTTGAAGGCATGAAGGTTGCAAATTATGTAAGGTGAGGGGGCTCATGCTAGTCACATTCTCACCATTCTAGCTTTGCTTATCCTGTACCTCAGACTTTGTCATTCTGAACAGCAAGGGAATTCTGCTTCCACTCATCTGAATAACAGTAAAATTTTCCTCATCCCCATGGGCACTCTTTATTAGGCTCTGTATTTGTGAAGAAATTTCCACGTGTTTAGATCTTGCCACTAGAGACGGAGAAATGCATTTAGTTCACAACTGAATGCAGACTGATCCAGTGTGCTATTCTAAACCAATGCATCAACTAAAACTTAATTATCATTTAAAGTTCCCAGTTTCCCAAAATATGTAATAGGGTTGCTAATAATAAAAAAAGTATATTAGGGCAAAAGTCTGTATAAAATTATATGTATTCATATATGCGTATCCATCATTCTATTCCCTTTTAGGGAAAACAATATACATATTCCTAACCACAGTGCATAAAAGGTGCATCTGAACTAGGGAAAATTGTCTTCAAAAAGTGCAATTTGCAAAGTTGCAAGGAAAATTACATTTGTTTGGGGAAATGTGCTCTGATATATAAAGAATATATAAAAAAATCTTCAAGGTTGACAAACAAGATATGACATTTTCACAAAAATGAGAAACTAAGAGAAACATAAATTGACAGATTCATTTCTACACACTACTCAGAATGGCAGATCTGGCCCTGAATTGGATGGACTCACATAAAGGACCTTGGCAGTTGGGGAGAATATTTTCCATCCTTTTGTTCTATTGATACCATAAACGGGCTCTAAAAACATTCATAATGGGAGGTATAACCTTTTATATATGAAATTTATTTTAAATGAAGAAACATCCTTGATATTCTCATCGTATTGTCCTAGTAAAAATTTGATTCATAGAAACATCAAAGCTTCTTATATTTCATGGTCCTTTGACCCCAAGGTTTTTCTATTTCCCCCCCTTTTCTGTACCTTTATATGTGTTACAAGCTAAGGAAAACACTTATGTATCTGAAAGAGAAATGCTTTTGTTTCCTTTATGAAACCACGCTGCATAAGAGGTTTTAAAAGCTCCAGGTTTTTGTTGATTATGAGCAAGATACACTTTGAGATAAATTGGTATTTTAGGCCTTTGAAGCAAAATATCTATTTGAACCTGTTTTAGGATGTATTCTAAACTGTATATTCTATTGCATTTTTTTTCTTTAAAAATATGTACAGTGCATGTAAACACATACAAAAAATGGTAAAAGTGTGGAAAGCTGTTTTAGTAATCCCTAATAACAACAAAGCAATAGAACTTTCCCTTTGATATTTATCTTTTTATGCCTTAAATGTTACATTTAGAATTGGTGTTCGAGCTGAGATATTCACTCATGAATTAATTTCTTGGGGGGAGGGGTAATGAAGCTGGCACACTAAAATACTTTGCATAGTGCAAAGATCTACTGAAATGTGCTATAAAGTAGGCAACTGAAAAGGAAACTTTTAGAAAAATGGTTCTAATTAAAACACCTCTAATTGAAAGAATTTTTTTTCCGCTTGATCCCATTCTATCACACTATTTAGAGAACTTAGGTGATGCCATCTGCTACAAACTGTATAGAAGAAAGCACAATTCTACTGCCACTACCTTTAAAAGAGATGCCCCACTTGTGGACTTCCAGATGTAAGTGAATTCAAATTCCCACCAGTCCTAGCCAGAATGGTGCAATGTGTTGTAATCCAATGTTCCCTGGAGATATATTTTCCATTTTATGGATAACTTTCTGACTTTTAATCCAACAAATCCTTTTGAAAATAATAACACTATGAAGCTACCTTATGATCTGTATAGAATTAAAACTATATGTCAATAAAATTGACAATCTAGCTAACTAGGTCACATCAAAGACCTCCAAACACTGTATAACTCTAACTGAAATACTACGATGATTGCTGAAATAAGCAAGCTACGTTATTCCTCCCTCAGTAAAGGAATCTGTTCACAAAGTTCAGGAATGCTTTTTGAAACTCCATTTTCCAGGAAACAAGAACAAGAATAAGGCAATAAGCCTTCAATCCCTCACTATGCACCATTTCTTAGCCCCTAGATGTTGCTTCACTGCCTGTGTTTTCATATTTCTTTATCTAAACTATATATAGGAGTGGTTAAAATGCAGTATTGCAGGCTAACTCTGCCCACAGCCAGGAACTCGATCCTAACCAGTTCAAGGTTCACTCAGCCTTCCATCCTTCTGTGGTCGGTAAAATGAAGACCCAGATTGTTGGGGGCAATAGGCTGACATTTGTAAACCATTCAGAGAGTGCTTCAAAGCACTATGGAGTGGTATATAAGTCTAAGTATTATTGCTATTGCTATGCATCCATTCTTGAAAGGCACCCCACAAAAATAGGCTACCTCCTCCATATATCTAATCAGGCTATCAGCAACATCACACTATTTCTTCAGGCATTAAACTCATGATGAACTGAAAAAGCAAGTTGTAGGAAACGTGTCCAAACACCTGCTTAATTAGGAATAGATATGATTTCTACTTTTTTTTTAATCTATACAAACCGAAACGTTACTCTTTTCTAATATTTACACCTTTTCCATTTTGAGTTGGACACTTCCTAAAAAATGTTTGTAAGTTATAAGTTATAAGTATATAAGTTAAGAAATAATGTACAAATTAAGGAATAATATTCAATAAAGTATAGATTAAGGGAAAAGATATAGATAGGCAGGCAGATAGGCAGATAGGCAGATAGGCAGGCAGGCAGGCAGGCAGGCAGGCAGGCAGGCAGGCAGGATAATTACAAGGTAATTCCTGTTTTTTAAAAATCCATTCACAAAAGTGTAATTAATATGTTTGTAAATGTATTTTAAAAATGGAGTTGCCCATTATGGCAGATGTTTTATTATTTATTATTTTTTATTTATTTATTTGTCAAACATGTACAAGATAGCAGGTATAGGTATAAACATAAACATAATCAAAGTGAATACAGATAGATGAAGACAATAGGACAGTAGGACAGGGACGGTAGGCACGCTGGTGCGCTTATGCACGCCCCTTACAGACCTCTTAGGAATGGGGTGAGGTCGACAGTAGACAGTCTAAGGTTAAAGATTTTTGGGTTTGGGGAAGAAACCACAGAGTCAGGTAGTGAATTCCAGGCATGTTTTGTGACGACTTTCAAAATTTCAAGTAGACTGGCCCAAAAGAGCGAGGATCAATGCTCTATCAACTGCATACTATATACGAGGGCTGTAAAGCTAGTCAAAGCAAATCTGCTGTGCTCTTCCTTTCTTCAAGGGCCAGCCAGAGAGAGAGAAGAAAAACAAGTTCCATCAATTCTGCTGAGAAAACAGCTCCCTTGGGCTTCTCTTGTCCCTGAACTGTCTCTATTCAGACTGATTATCTTTTAATACTAAGAAGAGATGTCTATGTTTGCCTGCTTGTGACTGTCTTCCTCATTTCTTTTCTTTTCTTTTTCTTTGTATCATGTCTTTTTTGATTGTATACCTAAGGGCAGAGACTTGTTTATTTTTGTTCTCATGTAAACTACTCTGGGAGCCTATTCCACTGAATACTAGGGTTTAAAAAAAGTATTTTAAATCAATTGCTCAAACAATCAAACATTTTTGTGTGCGTATTTTGCAGTCGTATCTGGTACAAGGATGGCAAGCTTAAGGGATGACTTGAATAGCAAAAGCAGGATATGATATGGGAAATTCATTAACAAGGAAATTAAACAAAGTTTTCCTTTCAATCAAGCTTGCATCCTGGTGATTATATGGAGAAATGTAGGTCCAATTTTGATTAGTGAACACCTCAATCATTATAACAGAATTCTTTCTTTCTTCTTGTATTGTTCTCTGATCATAATCCACTTGCTTTTTCTTGAACTCTGGCTACAAACACACAGTCTTCCCAGGGGTGGGTTCCAACTTACCTCGCTGCTGGTTCGCTCCCTCCCGCGCCACGTGGGCACGCTTCGCACGCGCGCGTGCATGCGCAGTAATGAAAAATCTGATTTTTTTTTTAAAAAAAAGCCAAAAACAAGATGGTGACCACATGCACAATGCCAGAACTCGGCTTCTGCGCATGCTCAGAAGGAAAAAAATTTAAAAAATTTCAAAAAAAAATTCAAAAAAAATTCAAAAAGAATTCAAAAAAAAGATGGCGGTGCCCACGGACCGGCACTGCCCGAACCGGATCGATGATGTCATTGTGACATCACCAGCAGGTTGCTACCAGTTCGGGAGAACCAGTCCGAACTGGGAGGAACCCACCCAAGTCTTCCTCACCACACTGAGAAAATATCATACCACCAGCCTCAGATTATTTGTTCTCATGTCCCATCTTCAAATCCTGCAACTGCCTGCCTGGATTGTCTGAAGACAACTTCTGGTGTTCTAATTCTGAAGGTGGTGATCTCTATATTATCTCAAGGCCCAGCATGTAGGCAATATAAGATAGGTTGATACAGATCTGTAAACTACACTACAATTATTCATTTCAGAGTGATAAAATTATGGGTCCCTCTGATTTTGTCTGCTTCCCATGAGACTGCCTCCTCCCATCCAACCCCTATGATTTCTCCTGCTCCTCAATTCTTTTTTGGCTAATCAGTCTCCGAGATTCCACATATACTTTTCTTTTTCCAAATTCTGACCAACCAACCCATAACACATATACAGGCAGTCCTCATTTAATGACCAGTCACTTAGCAACACTTCAAACTTGCAACCTCTCCAGAGCTACTTACGATCTATTTTTAAAGTTCCAACAGTCACACACAAATACACACACAGTATCATGTGATTACATTTTGGGCACTTGGCAACCAGCTCACTGCAAACTGACCATTTGCAGTGTCCCACAATCCCATGTTTATAATTTTTGCCTTTTTTTGCCAATTTCCAGCAAAAAATGCCCATTGGGAAAAACAGACTTGTTTAATAGCCTTGGCATTCATTTAATGACCATGCTGTTCGCTTAACAACTGCTGTAGAAAAGTTCATAAAATTGAGTGCTGTACATGGTGACCCATCTAACGATGATCATGACTTACAACCAGACTGAATTACAGTAGTAAATTGAGGACTACCCCTAGTGGAACTGTAATATGATAACTGCTCCATACAAACTCAGCTCTTGTGTTTTCTTCATGGATGTCTCCCCCTGCCCCTTAATTTTATTTTGTAATTGTAAAAACTGATGACCATATAGTTAATGAATAGTCAGCATATCAGTCTTTGTGCTTAAGCATAATAATTCATTATGAAGGGACACTATACATTTTATATCATGCAACTTGCAATTCTGGGCTGATAGGACCATGCCTTATAAAGTGGCTTGTTAGGAACAGTAATGTAAGCAGTAATGTAATGAAGAGTATTTCCAACTGCTCTTACTCAGTGTATTACAGATCAGTCAATTCAGCCACTTACTGGGACTGTATAGTTAATGCTCAATATAATTCTGTAGGGGGAAGAGAAGCTTGTAGGATGTCAACTGATGGTTTGCATGCATTATACCATGCTTATACCAACTGAGTCTGAGAATCTGAATGTCATAGTCCCTGGACTCCAGCACATTAAGGCAGAACCACTCTGACTGCACAACAAGGATAAACCTCAGGGGCAACCTGATATAATGTGTCATGGTTTCCCACAAGCACCAGCATGGAATGAAAGCAGGGCTACATAGTTGTGTGAATTTGACATCTGATGTATCTGGGCATAAATTCATTCAACCCTTTCATTTCATCAAATCTTATATGCTTTTTCCACAGAAAATAATAATTCTGAATGAAAATGTATCAGTCCCTTTATTGTTTTAAATATTCAAGTTTGAATATCCACCATAAACAAAGGGATTAAAACAATTGCACCTCTTATCCTTCCAAAAGTCTGTTAAAAAATGTTAACCATATATAACATACAGTATGTGCTAATATATTGTTACTATTATATAATATGTCATAGGTGCAAAATATTGCCATAGCATAAGAAGAATATGTAGCTTTTTGCATTAGAATTTGGGTGAACGTGAATAGGCATGTACTTTAGGAAAGATTGTGAGAACCACTTAAAGTAGACCAAAAAGGCAGAAAGGTTTGCTTTAGGGAGATATTTCCTTATGCAGCGTGTGGAAAGGTGTTGCTGTTTGAAGGAGAGCCGACAAACTCTGGTTCCTAAAACAGCAGAACACGTGAACTGAATGAGCTGGTGGAACTCTGGTGAAAAAGCACCAGAATAAGGCTGATGTGGAATTGATCAAACTTTATAGATGGTACAAAAATGCTTGAAAACTGTAGTTGTTGAAATATTCTGTAGGTAGGCAATCTGCTTTTTCTGCAATTCAGACATAGTTTGGCCAGCTAGATTTTAAGTTGCAAGGCATGCCTGAGTGTGTGAATGTGTGAATAAGCAGAGCTTTTAGTTCAGAAAGTGCATAATAAAATGATAAAGCAGCCATTTGTTTTCCCTTGTCTGACTTTCTGTTTAAAAATGGAGCAAGTGGCATTCTAGCTGCAGTATAGCTCTCAGTGGGACAGACCTTGGTCAACACCATCATAACATGCCTAGATCATTTTCCATAGCAAACCTATTAGTAGCTGAAATGTGTTACATTGTGAAAATAACAGGGAGGAGGATCAAGCATACTTATGTTCTAATTAATGTGTCAGCTTCATTATATTTTAAAATAGAAAGCAAGCCTAAAATCTCCCACATTCTGTCTATCACAGCCAACAGGCTAGGATAGATTTTGCTTCCCTACTCCTAATACAATCTTCACTCTTAATTCTGTCACCAACATAGTGCATTGGGGCCAAAAATCTAAAGATCTTAATATAAAATGAATTTCAAAATAAGTTGTCTTGACCTCTACCAGTTTGTGCTTCCTACATGTTTTTAATAGCAACAGGTTGATTCCCATGATTTGTTACATTATTATTGCCCTTTCCCTGCCTTTCCCTGGGGTGATCATGGTAATGTCAAAGTACCAAACCTATTTCTTTTGAAACTGAAATGTACAATACAAGTGCTAGATTAGACTCTACAGCATAAAACTGCTTATGTTATCATTTGCCAAGGATTCTGAATGTCATTCTACTGTTAACATCTTGAAAACTGCATTGAGGATGATTTTTTTTTTTTTTGGTTATAATCCCCATTTGTAAGCATTTTTACAGTGATACATTTTTAAGTGGCTGGGTATTGGAGTGGAGGTTTTATCTGTGTTGGAGTGCACTTTGCAAAAAGGAAAAGGATGGAAGGAAACTAAATCAATTACCTCAGTAAAAGCATCTACATAATAATTACCAGATTAGTAGCATTTCACTTTCCCCTCATCCCACAAACACAAAATTTAGGGGAAGAGCAGAAAACCCAACATAGGGCACAAACAGGTAATTAATGAATGCAGCATATTCAGAGTTAAAACCTGCACCATGATTAGAATTGTAATGACAAGCCCCTGGTGAGTGGTTTTACAAAAAAGAAATCAATTCCACTGTCATTTCTTGAACTTAGTTGAAATTCGTATATCCTGTTGACAGGCAAGTTGAACAAAACTTAATACCCTCTCAGGTTTTTGGACTAGAGCCTGTATTTTCTTTTGAGAATCCAAGTTGGGCTATACTTGGGTTGTAGTTGAGGAGATATTTTATCTCCCACCATGTTCCTCTGAAATATGTTGGACTGAGAAAGAATGGCTGGTCTATAATCTCTCAGGAAGCTCCATTCCTGTAATTGAGTGAGAAGAACATCACTACCCTGCACTGGCTCCTTAGACAGTCCTTTAGTTCTGCTCTAAATTAATGGAGTTTTTCATGATTGCCTCTATTTTTTCCCTTCCTTTCAATCATGCCTGATTCTTGGAGACCATCTGGATACATCCCTGAAGGTAAATTGGCAAGGTTTTTTCCAAAGTGGTTTGTCGTTGTCTCCTTTCTAGACCCAAAGTCTTCATGCCCCAACAACTTACAATATTTCTAATCTGACAGCAATAGCGATAGCAGTTAGAATTATAGACCACACCATAGTGCTTTACAGCACTCTCTGGGTGGTTTAGAATAACATTTTACAATGTCAGCCTATTGCCCTCAGAATCTGGGTCCTCATTTTACTGACCTCAGAAGGATGGAAGGCTGAGTAACCTTGATCCCGGCAGGATTGAACTCCAGGCTATGGGCAGAGTTAGTCTGCAATACTGCATACTAACCACTGCACCACCAGGGCCCTGATGCCTTAAGAACTACACAGAACTGGCTCTGTTGCCTCAATAAAATTTGGTAATTTTCTTACTTCTCCCTTTCTTTTTTCACTATTAACTCAGACACAATTCATTACTTTTTATACACTATATGGGAATATTATTGTTCTTATTAATGTTGGTCCTGTGATCTATGCATATTTTTTTGATAGTAAGCTCACGAAAATTTGATGGGACATGCATTTGAGTAGAATTGCAATTACACACTACATGGAGGTGCAAAACCATTAGGCTAAGCTGGTTCCACCTGACTAGATATCAATGCAGTTGTTTGTTTATTTTTGGATTGGAAGATGTTCTTGACTGTTGTTTTTTTTTTCAGATTGGAAAGATTTATCATTGTGCCTTTCCAATTTTTTGTTGCTTGCTGACAACCAGAATTTGTCCTGTGAACTGTTTCCTAGATTGGAATTTGGTGTTTAGCTGAAAAAGGTTGATAGCACTTTTTACAATGAAAATGTAAACTGCATTGGCCACCACTAATTATACCTGATGCACAAATTGATTTGTTAGTTTAATTAAATCTGCTACTGTATTGTTACAACTTTCCAATGAATCACCTGATTGCAGCAGTTGTAACTGCAATGTGGTATACAATGTTGCAACTTGAATGGATTGCCTTGATTTCTTATTTTCTCATCAAAGAAAATAAGTCCTGAAGAATGGTGTGTGTGTGTGTGTGTGTGTGTGTGTGTGTGTGTGTTTAAAATCCTATTTTTTAAAAAACATTGTAAAACTAAAAAGAATGATATGCTGCTAATACACCTCTATGGGGTTCCATGTAATCAGAGGAGGGTTCCTCCCGGTTCACACCGGTTCGCACCGCAAACTGCTGGTGATGTCACAGAGCCGGTTCTGTTGGTGCCGGTCCGTGGACGGACTGGGGTTTTTGGGGGGGGTGTTTGTTGGCGGCGGTTTGCGGGGGGGTTTTTTTGCTGATTTTTTTCTTCTGCGCATGTGCAGAAGCCAAGTCCCTGGCACTGTGCATGTGCCACCATCTTGTTTTTGGCTTTTTAAAATTTTTTTGCGAATTTTCGGCACTGCGCATGCATGCGCGCCTGTGCAGCGCAGCCACGTGGCGTGCAATGCATGCGCAGCCTTGCAGCATGGGAAGAAGCGACCAGCGGCGAGGTAAGTTAGAACCCACCCCTGCATGTAATCACCATTTAAGGCAGAGTTTGGGACATGGTTTTGATAAAGCTTTCGATTATTTCATACCAAAAATCGAATTATAAATTGATAGCCTAACTATCTCAGTTTTGACTCAAATTCAGAAACAAATGCCATTAAATTCAGTAAATGCTTGTTCTCAAATAGGTGTTCATAATTATGTAGAATGTATTATCAAAACCCTTTTTTTCATCTCCCATTTTCCTGAATCAGTAAGGAATTTCTTCATTAAATAATGTATTGAGGCACAATAATAATTCATTGTAATGTTCTTTCTAATGTAATACATCATTTTGTTTACTCCAGTTTTTAGTGAGCAAGGGGAAAATAGATCAGAAAAATACAGACCTTGAAACCCACTCTGGTTTCTTTCAGAAAGAGCAACTTTTAAAATTATAATGTGTTAAAAAAAATTGTAAGAACATTTCATTTACAAAACAGAGAGGAAGATGTGCTTTTCCCATATACTCACATTTAGGAGGTGTTAAATGTACTGGAACATAGCAATAACCATAGACTGTAACTATATTGCAAGCTAAAATTGTCCAGGCAATCAGAGCTGAAAAAAGGGACAAAAGCTTTTTCTCATCTTCTCCATATCCTAAGGGCTAGTGTTGTTTAATCCAAATGAAAGACTTTACTTTTAATTTGAAACTAATGCTCCTTAGTAGAGACATCCAACTTGGCTGACTCCAGAACACAAAAACTGCTTTCTTTTCACATGATAGAAAACTGCTGGACTTTTATGATTTGACAAACTTATTCCAAAATTGGGTAAGTTTTCCTATGAATTAACCAAACTCTTGATGGAATCTTTTAAGTGGGTCATTTCAGGTGTTTGATGTTGGAAGAATAAATCCTTTTTACCATATTATCCTTTTGATGTCCTTCTGCTATTCTGGCTCTGAAAAGGGATTACCACATTCTGCACAGTATTTAGCATGCCAAGATTCATGTATTGAGCTTATCCTGTTTTTTTTCTTTCTTTCTTTCTTTCTTTCTTTCTTCTTTCTTTCTTTATTTCTTTCTTTCTTTCTTTCTTTCTTTCTTTCTTTCTTTCTTTCTTTCTTTCTTTCTTTCTTTCTTCTTTTGTTCTTTCTTTTCTCTCTCTCTCTCTCTCTCTCCCTCCTCCCTCCCTCCCTCCCTCTCCCTCTTTCCCACTGAGCTAAAACCCATTTTGGTTTTTTGAGGATACAGTTTTTCTTATTAATAGTGAGTCCATTACATTTTTGCATATTGTTCTGTAATAAAGTGTTAAAAATGTGCTCTTTTTTGCTACAAAAGTTTTATTAATATAGTCGTTCTATATGTTAGCTTCCTTAATAGAAACATTTGGAAAAATGTTTAATCATTTGTAAAATTGTGTTCTAATGTATTTTTTCTCTAGGAACTGTGATCAATAAATGATCATATAATTTTTAAAAAGTTTATGCAGTAGATTTGCCCAATGATTTTACATAAGCTCATAATTCATATTATATTTATATAAAAGACATTTATATGTTTTCATACACATGAAATTGGTATATAACAAATAAGCAACAAATATCACAATAAACTTTGCTTCATGCTTTTAATTTTCCCCTTTATTTTTATATAGTAATAACAGCTGCAAAGCAGGATAAAGTTCTATTTCTGTGGAAAATCTCACACTGCAATTCCTTGTATAGGATATACTGTACTCTTTCTTTCCAATGAGCTCTCTCTCTCTCTCTCTCTCTCTCTCTCTCTCTCTCTCTCTCTCTCTCTCTCTCTCTCTCTCTCTCTCTCTCTCTCTCTCTCTGATGGTGGGGAATAGTTTTGTAGGGGTAACATGCATCTATTAATAGCACAAGTTCTGCCTGGCAAAAAAAAAGGTAATACCATCTACTGGCTTCTGTGTCTATTCCAGTGGAAGATATTCACTATTCATTGATTTTTCAGATTATGGTACAAGGAAACGTATTTTAAATCTAAATTATTGCTGACAACTCATGCTAAAATAATATAGGATAGTCATAATCAGTGGTGGGTTGCTCCCGGTTCAGCCTGGTTCTGAGAACTGGTAGTGGCAGGAGGCTCCGCCCACCCACCCAGCACGCTTCTGTGCATGCGCAGAAGTGTCGGGCAGGCATGCAAGCGCAAACCGGTAGCGATAGGATTTAGAACACACTACTGGTCATAATGAATCAATTTCTGGGGTAAAATTAAAGTGAGATGGTAATTGTGATTAGGTAATTATAAAGTACTCTTAGTATTTAACCTTTCCCATGACAGACACCTCAGGCTTTACCTGAGTTCACATAAACTCTTTGAAAAGAACTAACAGTTTTAAATTAAGGCATTTAAGTTGTTAATGACATTTTTAAAAGGAACTCTAGAAAAAAACAGATCTTGTGCAATTATCTTCAAGTTTTTAATTTTTAGAATTGTTTTAATCCAAGTTTTTTTTTATTCTTGCCCCATGCAAGGTTTTCATGATAGACATGCTTAATGGTACCGTAGTACTCATCACTACGAAGGGTGTTGGATACCACATATTCCAGATCATGAACATTCTGGACTTTTCATCAACATTCTCCCTGTCCTCTGGTTCAGAGGAATCATATTTACAATTATCTACAGCTTGGAAGGCAATAGGAAAAAAACTTTTGAGCTGGAGTTCTCTGAGGAGGATACAACCTTTAAACCAGTAGTGGGATGTAAATCCCATTGCTACTGGTTCGTGCGCGCACTTGCGCTCATGTGCGGTGCTTCTGCGTATGCGCAGAAGCGTCCCGGGCGGGTGGGCAGAGCCTCACACCGCCACTGCTACCGGTTCGCCGAACCGGGCCGAACCGGGCCGAACCGGGAGCAACCCACCGCTGCTTTAAACCTATTATAATGTTCTTTTAAGGAGACAAAATGATAAACTAGAAGTTATGCTGTCCGTGGTGCTGATAGCACATATACTGTATTTCTCCCAGGACTGGATTGTTTGTCCTGGTAGCTCTAGTTCATTAATACAATTAATACAACAATTCTTGGTACCCAATGCAAGATTACTGGTTACAGTGATTCAAATCCTATATTGTTAATACATTGTCTCCAATATTAGTAAACTGCAATGTTCAGACCTGAGACATAAAATTGGCCTTCTGTGTTTTTCATCAAAAATATTAGTGGAAGGGAAACAACTCTCTTTCTTCCCCAGAAATGCTTAGCTCTTCACTTCCTATCATGAATTAAATCCACCCTTATGTAGTATCACTTGATGAAAAATCACTGTAAGTAATTAGTCAATGGTGATTTGAGAGGCAGTAAGGAAAAAAAAAAGCCCTTATCAAGATATTTAAGCTCCGTCCTGCTATTGGAGAATTTCTTCATTTGACTTCTGTGCCTCCAGTAGAAAGGCAAATAGGAAATGAAAACCAGGTAGCTGGTTGTTTTTAACCAGTTATTATGCATTTCCTGCAATTCTTTTTTGTGCTGGAAAGTGTCTTTTATCTGGCTCCAATAGGGGGAAAAATTTTGTTCCCTTCATCTTCTACATAAGAACTTACAATGTAAAGTAATCTACTCCTATTAAGATAAAATAATATCTTAACCTTCTATTTTGAAAAAAAAATAATTACACTGATGATTCACTCATCAAAATTCTGTGCTGGATTGCCTTTAAATAATCAGATCTAAGACCAGTCTAATGCATAAATGAAAGTGCAACATTCTATTAGTTATTCTTAATCATTTTTAATATTATAATTGAGCAAAAGGGCATTTAAATATAGAATGAAAATATTTGACATGAATATAACAGATTTGCCAATGTGTATAAATCTGGTTTTTATTTATATACATTTATTTCTAATACACATTTTTTATTCATTCTATATTCATCTCACTCCGTCAAAGAGTCTTCTTTCTTTGCCATTATTAGTAGTCAGTAATATGTTAATGTATTCTTTGGTGGAAATATGCTCTTAACTGTTACCTTGGTCACTCATTTAGCTGAACTTAATAGTAGCAATGACATTGGTAAGGTTAATGGTCCAATCCTTTATTTTATCAAACAAGTTGAGCAACATTTAATACTCTGCTTCTTAATGTCTTAGAAAGTTGTATTTAGTACTTTGATAGTATAATGACACCCAAGGCCTTTATATAATTGACACCAAGGAAATTTTCTCTATGTCCTATGACAATTTATTCATATTGTGCTGAGTTATAGAATGATTACTTTTACTTTCTGCTTCTAGGCTGTGAAATAGAAAAAAATATTTTGGTAAAAGCAAAGGTGTGGGATTTTAGGATAAACCAAATTAATGCTGTTTTTAGTGGATTTTCAATATATTCTTTTCATTAATAATAAACTCTAACAATCTCTTATTTTTTGACTACTTCAAATGTTGATTTTTCTTGCAAGTCAGTTTTGACTTATTTTTCAGAATTTGCAGGACATTTCATTTTTAAATTACAATGGAATTAACATGACAATAAACATTTTGACATGGACAAAATTCTCAAAGTATCATCATTCACCATCAACATTTTAGTCTATCCACTGCAGGATGAAGAGCTCTTGCACATATTTCCAACCAATATGGTACTGAGCTTTGTTTTGCCAATTGAGCCCACAGTACTTGCTGATGTTATTGATTCAACTTGTTTTAGGTCCCTTTTGTGGACGGGTTTTTATCAAGTAGAATTCATTCTATGACTGCCTTGGTCCACTTGCCATCAGTTCTTCTTGCTATGTGACCAAACCCATTTCCATTTCAATTGTTTTACTCGATTGATGATAATAACGTATACTTTCATTTGTTCTCTAATCCATATGCAGATCTTTCTATCTCATCTTGTAATGCCAAACATGTATCATTCCATGGCTCTTTGAGCCACTAGTAGCTTTGTATTGATTGTGAGGTTAGTATTCAGGTTTCATTGGCATATCTTAGAACAAGTAGCACACACTGATCAAAAAGTTTTCTCTCCAGGTATAGTGTAAGGTTGTCTTTTTGACAATCTATCTTCACATTAGAAGAACAATAACTGGATAAAAAGTGACTGGCCCATATGGAAGTGGTGACCGAGATAATAGAGGTGACAGATTAGTAGATTTTGCTGAAGGACAGTAACTTTATGTCATGAAGTCATTTTACAAGAAAAAGGCTAGCAGAAAATGGACAGGAAAGAGTCCACCTGGGTACACAAGACATGACTACATCATGTCAAGTGATAAAACCATATTCTGCAATTGTACTGTCATCAATCGTTTCAACGTTAGAAGTGACCATAGAATGGTACAAAGACTATCATATGTTCATAAATAATGTTTTGCATAAATTCCAAGAAAGATAGATTATTTTCCTTTCTGGACATCGTATTTCTGTGACAGAATGCACAGAATAGCAATAACAATAGCACTTAGATTTATATATCACTCCATAGAGCTTTACAGCACTCTCTGAGTCATTTACAAATGTCAGCATATTGCTCCCAACAGTCTGGATCCTCATTTTATGAGCCTCGGAAGGATGGAAGGCTGACTCAACCTTGAGCTGGTCAGGTTCAAATTCCTGTTGTGTTGGCAGAGTTAGCCTGCAATATTACATTCTATGACTGCATCTCTAACGATCCATCTGTTAAACTACTGAAGTTCGCAGATGACACAACAGTGATTGGCCTCATTCGAGACAATGATGAATCCGCATACAGACGGGAGGTTGAACAACTAACCTTGTGGTGCGACCGGAACAACCTGGAACTGAATACACTCAAAACCGTAGAAATGGTGGTAGACTTTAGGAGAAACCCGCCCATACTTCCACCTTTTACAATACTAGACAACACAGTATCAACAGTAGAGACCTTCAAATTTCTAGGTTCTACCATATCACAAGATCTAAAATGGACACCTAACATCAAAAAAATAATAAAAAAAGCACAACAAAGAATGTTCTTTCTGTGCCACCTCAGAAAGCTCAAACTGCCCAAGGAACTGCTGATACAGTTCTACAGAGGAATTATTGTCTGTCATCTGCACCTCTATAACTGTCTGGTTTGTCTCTGCAACCAAACAAGACAAACACGGATAATTAGAACTGCAGACAAAATAATTGCTACCAACCTGCAT
>QLTV01002542.1:1081097-1094988 GCA_003457575.1 Thermophis baileyi | reverse complement strand
TCTATTCTATTCTATTCTATTCTATTCTATTCTATTCTATTCTATTCTATTCTATTCTATTCTATTCTATTCTATTCTATTCTATTCTATTCTATTCTATTCTATTCTATTCTAACCACTATGCCACTATTGCTCTTAATGCACTCTAGATCGAATGCACTCTATCTCATATTCTTTGGTCACTTTGAGTTTAACCTGGAAAAAATATTACTAACCAAGCCAGTAATGTGATTATTGCCAAACCCCAAAACGGCAAGCCTCTGGTGAGGTTGCCATTCAGGGAGGGGAGGCTGTAGGGGTGTGCCTGGGCCTGACGCAATTGCCGTGCTGATCAGCTGGGAGGTGGCAAATGGATCGGCCAATGAGCAGGTGGAGGCTGTGACACTGCTCTGCATGTTGAGAAGCAGCTGGGCATCGGACCTGATCGGCTGGGAAGCGAAGTGCCGATCAGCTGCAGTGCAGAGAACAGGCCAGCAGCTGAGTGTTGGCCTAGACACGGCTGAAGATTCCAGGCTGTTTGTGGTGTCTGGAAGTCAAGGGGGTAGGGTAGGCATGCACAAGGGAATTTAAGATGCGGAAGAGAGGCTGCAGTTAGCACTGACTTTGTATGTCACTCAGGGCTGGGTTTTCACACTTTCCATAATAAAACGCTTCAAACAAAAACTGTGTTGCTTGCCAGGTTTTGGTGCTGGATACTTGGAATGTGACAATTATACCCATTAACAGCCAGACAACAAATAAGAGAATAACAGAGAAAAGGCATTGGAAAATAAGCATAAGGGAATGTGTTATGAGAGAACGAAATGGGTGTTCTAAAATGAAGAAAAACATAAACACTAAAAATGAGCACAGTTATACTTAACTGTGTATTTAAGGTTGTATTTAAGATTTACAGGATAAAAAATAGGATTTTACTGTTATTTTTGAGAGTAGTACGTGCATAGAAAATATGCAACTAAAATTACAAACTGGGCATAATAAATAACAATCTTTGAAACAGGATTCTATTTAATAAAGTGTAGCTTCCTTACCAACCATCTCAAAAATAGTTTGTGATATTGCATTGTGTTGGCTGTTTAAGGACAATGTATAATGTTTAAGTTGGCATGGCAAGCGAGTTGCTGACCTGAATTTTAACTATATATTTTAAGATAGCAATAGCACTTAGACTTATATACCGCTTCATAGTGCTTTACAGCCCTCTCTAAGCGGTTTACAGAGTCAGCATATTGCCCCCAACAATCTGGGTCCTCATTTTACCAACCTCGGAAGGATGGAAGGCTGAGTCAACCTTGAGCCTGGTGAGATTCGATCTGCCAAACTGCTGGCAGCCGGTGATCAGCAGAAGTAGCCTGCAGTACTGCACTCTAACCACTGCGCCACCGCGGCTCATCACCACAAGATATTCAGTGTCAGGAATGTATTTTTCTAGGAAGAAAAGTATTCACATATATTCAGTATTTAAGGCATCACAACCTAAAACCAGGATGAATAACGGCACAGGTTTAAATATCTATGGAGAGTTGCAATCATCCAGGTCATGATTGTACCAAAGGTGCTTTTTCCAAAAGCAATTGGACTTTCTTGATTTTTTTTCCTCTGAAAACATTTCACTTTCCATTGAAGAAGCTTCTTCAATTCAATTCTGACTGGTGGGGCTGTTCATGCATACAAACACAAACAGATATATCATGCATACCC
This sequence comes from Thermophis baileyi, assembly GCA_003457575.1. Lineage (NCBI taxonomy): Eukaryota > Metazoa > Chordata > Lepidosauria > Squamata > Dipsadidae > Thermophis > Thermophis baileyi. Next base: position 1,093,287 of record QLTV01002542.1, on the reverse strand, counting down.
TTTCATCTGCTTTCTCTCAGATTTCTTGACTGGGAACACTACAAGGAAGAGAAAGACAAGTCAAGGAAAAATCTTCTGTCCCAAATCTTCTGCTCCCAGATCATTCACTGCAGAAGTCAAATTCTTCTTCAAGTTTGAGCAGGGTCCTTGGAAGAATGAAAAACCTTCATTTCTCTGTTATGGTATTCAGGGACTTGGGTTTTCTGGCTAGCTATATTTTGCCCTTTTTTCCACCAGGCATCTGATTAATATGATTATTCACTGGCAATAAATATGGTTATGTCCAGGGGTGGGTACTAACTTACCTCACTGCTGGTTCGCTTCCTCTCGCGTGGCCACGCCTCGTGGGCATGCGCGTGCATGTGCAGTGCCAAAAAATAAAAAAAAATCCCCCCCCAAAAAAGAGCCAAAAACAAGATGGTGATGCATGCGCAGTGCCAGAAATTCGGCTTTTGCGCAGGCGCAGAAGAAAAATTTTTTTAAAAAAATCCCCCCCCAATTTTTTTAAACCCCCCCCCAAAAAAAGATGGCGGTGGCCACGGACCTGCACCGACCGAACCGGATCTGTGACATCACCATGACATCACCAGCGGGTCGCTACCAGTTAGGGCGAACCGTTCCGAACCGGGAGGAACCTCTGGTTATGTCTCTATGATAATTAAAAGAATTCATAGAAAACAATTATATGCATGCCCAAATTAAACCTTATTTGCGCAAAACGCACCACTGTATAATGTACATTATAAAACAAATAAGCTGAAGGGGTGTGGGGAAGGTAATGTATGATTGACAGTCCATTCCGGGCAGGGACACAATAGCAGGGCAATGAAAGAATGGCATGTAGAAAAGTAAATGTTATTTGGTATCGCTAAATTGGAATTCAGCAAAAAATACAGTATATGCCATGTGCTGTGGAGATGCAAACAGAATTGCATAATATAAAAACCTATGATCCTGACAGTTGTTGCTGTTTATCTTTAGAAGATCTTTTATCTCCTACCATCTTTTCTCTTTCTTTGAAATGCCTCTTGATTGAGCAGCATCTGCTTCATTTTGAAACCTTCTCTTTTTACATCTCCTTTCCATGTGCCTTTCCAGCAAAGACATAAAAGCAAAAGAATACATATGCACAGTGAAAAGATGGCCTGAGTGGTTGCAGCAAATAAAGAAAATAGAAGCTCTAGTTAAAAGCTTTAAGAAATCATGTCTATTCAGTATCATCATGAGCAAACAGCAAGACTCAAAAAGAGATTTCTAATGGAAGTAGATGAATTAAGCAGAAATGTTCCTTGATACAGAAATTTAATAGAATGACTACAGAAAGAATCTGACCCCAGTTCATGCAGAGAGTCTGCAAAATTTAGTAGACATATTTTCACTATATACTTGTTAAATATGGTTCATGCTTTTCTAATATTTTTGTTCTAGTGGATGCTCATGTTCTGTGCAGTTCATGATGAAATACCAATAAAATCTCCCTTTTTACGACCCTGTAATTCTTTAATTTGGGGTAGAGTCAGGGCAACTGGATGGAGCTGATGCCTTTCCTGATGCCATGTGGAGTTCGCAGCAGATATTTTTCTTTGCACTCTAGGAGAGATACATCTGCTGCTACCTAGGATTGAACTCTCAACCTTCCAAATGGGAGGCGAGCATCTTCATCACTAGGCCACCATGCCACTTCTATGATGAAATACCAATATACTGCAATACCCTCTTTTGAAAAAGCCTTTCAATTTTTCATTTGTACAAGTTGATTTGATTGCTCTAGAAAGTTAATTTTTTTTAACAACATCTACCTGAATTTGAGTAGGTCACTCTATTTAATTGTTCATTTGTTTATTTATTAAATGTATTCATTATTTGCCAAACAATATATATTAAGTAAGTAATGGAATTACATGTAATATGTAATATATAATTAAGTAATTTAAAAAATAAAGTAAATGTTTAACATTTTAAATTCCAAATATGTTTGTCTTTCAGATGAAAAATAATAAATAATCTGAACATTCCTAGCAGGAAAGCTGCGAAGCCTAAAAATGCCTCACTTCCAAACAGCTTTGGGAAACATTAGGAAAAATCTACAAAATATAGATTATTAGCAACAAATTTCTCTTGGAGATCCTGATTCCCATACGGAAAACCACTATGGAATGTGCTATTTTGGATAATTTTGGATAACCTAAATAAATAAATCTCCCTCTGACCCTCAAGGTATTTTCCTCTCTTAGGGCAGCGGTTCTCAACCTGTGGGTCGCGACCCCTTTGGGGGTCGAATGACCATTTCACAGGGGTCACCGCGCGCGTTAGCCCGCCATTTTGGTGCCACCGTCACTGCAGGGGTGAAAAGGTCCCGGTTCGGCAGTGCCTGCGGGTCGCCAGACAGCTGGTAGCCCGGACGCTGCCATTTGGGTTCTTCTATCGTCTGCGCATGCACAGAATGCTTTGCGCATGCGCAGAGGGTAAAAGAACCCACGCCCCTGGGGCCCCGCCCCCTTTGCCCCCTCACCCCGGGGGGGGGGGGGGGGGGGGGGGTCGCGGGGGCGGGGGGGGTCGGGGCGGCGGTGGGGGGGTCGCAGGGGGGTCGTGCCATTAGAAAGGTTGAGAACCACTGTCTTAGGGAATATAAGCAGTATATTAGCCTTTTGCAAACAGAGCACTTTCCAAGCACATAGACATTACCTATCAGAATTCTCCAATCAGCATTGGAATTCTGGGAATTGAAGTCCACACCTCTGAAGAGTGTCAAGATCGGCAGAGACTGCAGTAAAGTTTCTCAGTTAGTTAGTGGTCCAATAAAGGAGCACATATCTGACAATATAATTCTTTGTAAGTAATATACTAAATATGAACAAGATCTCCTTGTAGATCAAGCCAAGCTTGAATGTTCTACAGATAAACCTTGATTGGGGTTCTGAGAATTCAACTACAAAAAGTCTTAGTTATAGATTTCTACGAGTTAAACTAAAGATTTTTTATTGGTTTTGCTCAGTGTATTTTTATTAAGTTGGGGCAAGGTGTGGTGAGGTTAGATAAGCAGTAATCACTGAAAAGGCTATTTCTCAGAGTCACTGTAGAACTGTGGGGCAATCTTAAACAACTTCTTCCAAATTGGGTTTCTACTGATGGAGAAACAGACATGATCTTTTTACAAAGATAGTATATTGTATAAAGAAAATGGAAAAGTTCAAAATGTTCATTCTACCTTCATTTCATGTCAAGTAAAATCTAAATTGCCTAAATTTTGATATGCCTTAAAATTGGGTTTACTTTGCATTCTGCCAACTACATCTATATTGATAGGGTTGTGATATTTGGCCATTTCAGTCCTAATAGAAAAATCGCTTTCTTTACCAACAATATGCCTGGATTTTTATTTTTATTTTGTTCTTCTTTCTCAAACACAAGTAGCATGTCCCTTTGATTATTGCTTATTACAAACAGTGGCTAAGGTCAACCAGTCTAACAGCCTGTTCCTGTCTCTGAACACTTTCCAGAATATCCTTTGCTTTGTTTCCTGGAATTTAAACTAATTTTGCCAGCTGGGTAACAATGGACCAGCTACTTTCTCTCAGTCCAACTCACTTCAGAGCATTGTTGTAATGGGGAAAATAGGAGAAAGGAGTATTAGATATGTTCACTGCCTTGAATTGTTTAAATAACAGGACAACATAACATAACAAGCACAATGGAACATAACAATTGGAATTTTATTTCAAGTCCATTGTGTGTGTGTTTGCTCTTTTTTTGTACATTTGATCAAATTAAATTTGTTTTCCCAATTAGACATGTCTGTGAGATGACTCCTAACACACAACAGTTTAAAAAGTAATTGTTTTCTGTGATCAGTATTTTGACCTCTTGGAATAACCATAGTATTAAGTTTGTGCAAACATCAAGGGCAAATTGGGGGTACAATTTAGGGGAAAGGAGAAAATTTACAATATTTTGATAAAATTTGGAAGTCGTCTATTTATTATGTAACTGACTACTGAAGAAAAATTAACCTAATACACATTAGCTATGGAAAACAGTCTTGTATCTCACCAGTTTCTAGAGTAGACAGAATAGAATCAATTGTTTTAAACAATGAAATGTACATAGCTGTTAAGAGCTGACTATTCTGAAACCGCATGGATACATACGTTTGAGCTTTTTTCTGTCTTACAATTGGTAGCAGAACTAAAAAAAAATGACATTTAAGCTACTCCCAAAACAAAATAAAACTCAACCAGGCAGAATAAGATTGTCTTAAATTAGAAAGATTGGCCATCCAGCCCAGAGCCATCTCTTCTAATTGCAAACCACTTTCTCTGGTCTCTTTCCCATCTTCTGGCACCTTTTTGATCTAGAGATGAAGTCTCTACTATGCAACCTGGGTGACAAATACATTGTCACTTGGCTAGAATGCCTCTTTAACTGAAGCTTCTTCCACATAAACCACTTATATGGCTCTTCAAAGCTTGGGGGGGGGGAATCCCAATTCTTCTGACATTTTAAAATGATCTGCTTCTGTAATTTATTTTTAAAGTACCTTATTTTTCACTGAGGGTCTTCAATATTTTTTGTGCTTCTTCAGTATATCTGGAAGGCAATCTACTTTTCATGATAGGCACTTCAAAGAGTAGTGGAGGTGGATAAAAGTTGTTAACATGTATATTTATAAACAAATGTTGGTTTTCTTTCAAGTCACTTAGGTGCAGTGTCTTTATTATTGCATGGTTCACATTAAGTCTTAGATAGCTTGTATCATCTTTGACAATCTGCTGTAGCCGATGGCTGTTTAGCATCCTGCCATGTAGCTACCCAGAAACCCCAAAAGACATGCTGTTCTGGTTAACTGCTAAATAAAAGCTGTGAGTAGGAGGAAGCTTAATTTCCCACAGCAAGATTTTTCTCAAAGGAGAAAGGTGTGGGCTGCTAAGCACAGGCAACATCTTTAAAAAATGACTTATGGCAAGAAAAATGAAACTTTGGGGAAGGAGAGAGAGATAGAAGTGTAATGGTTGATAAACTAAGATGAATGTAGTCAGCATTAGCTGTAAAATGTTTGATGTCTATTTCCAGGAATTGCCCAGGGAAATACTCTAAATTAGACAAATCAGGATCAAGGAGTCTAAGGACAAGACCCAATGAAGAAAGGAGAAACTGTGAGATAAATCTGTGAGATGATCTCCATAGGGGAGAGTAAAGTTTTAAATTGGAGATACTAAGTTCTACTAGCCTCGGCGGGTATAATTAGTTGTTTTATATTTCTAAGTGGAAATTAGGTATGAAGCATATAAGTAGAAGCATTTATTTTAGATAGCAGTCTAGGCTATGTGCTTAAGAAAGTAGACTTGGCCAGAAGCAGGAAGTTTCAGAAAACTAAAAAAAAAAAAAAAGAAGGCTTTATTTTAGAATGATTTACCAGTTGAAAACAGCTCAAACCTTGATTCATTGCTTCCATCTTTTCTTCTGCTGCTTATCCATCACATAGGTGAAAGGAACAGAGAGAGAAGTTTGAGCTCATCTAGTTGTAAATATCACTTGCAAAGGAATGATGGCTAAAAGCAAAATAGAAATCTGTTTTGTTTTATGCTGTTATATTAATAAAAGAGAGAAAGAAAGACAGAGAGCACATAGTATTTGATGTTTTGTGTCTTGTCTCAAATCTTATATGCAAATACCTATAGCATCTTTATAAAATTAAACCTTATGGAAATGGCATCATTCTTCCCTATTCAGATCTAAAGTTACCCCAAATTTCTCAGTGAAGCAATATATAATATATATACGTGTGTGTGTGTGTGTATACGTGTGTGCGTGTGTGTGCTATTGAAAGTTGGTGGAGGACCAAAAGTAGTGATCATAGCCCAAAATTCACAGCTAGAAGCAAAGAATTAGAATTTTTATATTCCTACTTCAGAGAATGAGGCACTGGAATATAAGATGAAAATTGTTGTTTGCACATGAAGAATCCATATAATTAATGTGCTTTAGATCTTCTCAACAGATGTAGACAATCTTAAATCAGCCATCCAGAAGGTTCAACAATGCACCGAATCATGAGCCAGTAGTATTATAGTTTGCACTTGCCTGCAAGCTACATTTAATGAAAGCCATGCCATACCCCAATTCCTCCTTTGTTTTATTTTGTCTTATTTTCTTTTTTTCAGTTCCAAGATATTGGCAATCATTTCCAAGTCTATTTTTTAAAAGTATCCCCTATAAAAAGATAGACCATTATTGAGCAGTCCCCTGCAGCAGTTTGTGACAGTTTTACTGCCATTTTTGTTATCTCACAGGAGGGCACAGCTGCATTCCTCAATTGAAATTCAGTTGTAGATTGAGCAACAGAAAGAAAAATACATCCTTTTCTAAGCATAAGGGCTGTCCAGTGGTGGGATGATAACTGAATTATCTGAATTTACACCTGCATGATCAATGAGAAGGAACACACTAGAAGTTTATTTGTCCCCAAAATAAGCTCCTTAGTTAGATGCAGAGACACCAGACTTGCACTTTGACTCCCCATTCTCTTCCTCATATGGGCTCTTTATAGTCAATTTGAAGATACTTCTAGAGGTTGGGTGACAAATTATCAGGTTTTATGGAGAGATGGCTTTTCTACCTTCAGAGGTCATGGCAAACTTGGAGATTTCTGTCTCACACACAGATCAGCCGAGGTGGCGCAGTGGTTAGAGTGCAGCACTGCAGGCTACTTCAGCTGACTGCTAGCTGCAGTTCAGCGGTTCAAATCTCACCGGCTCAAGGTTGACTCAGCCTTCCATCCTTCTGAGGTGGGTAAAATGAGGACCCAGATTGTTGGGGGCAATATGCTAACTCTGTAAACCGCTTAGAGAGGGCTGTAAAGCACTATGAAGCAGTATATAAGTCTAAGTGCTATTGCTATAGATGTCTTCATTCTAAAGTCTCTTTCTGTTTTTAGTCTAAATGCTTTTCTGTCATATTGGCCATGCACACAGCTTCTATATGATTATAATCTACTGGGCTAATGGTTCTGCTAAGGATCAGAAATAATAAATTCATTTTCTCAATAGGAATAAGAATCCATACTGTGTGATTGTAGGAGTTTGCTTGACTCCTAAATGCAAAATCACAATAGTGTTGTTGTTGTTTTCCTCATTCAGGACCGTGGGCAGTACTTGATGTATTCATAAATCATTAATATATTTACAAATATTCACAAGTCAAATAAGATTATATTGTCTTTCATTATAATATAATTTCTAAAAGCAATCTCTACCTTTAATTTGTTTTCCCACTGATTTAGTATTTTATGTATAACTATTCTTATTTATTATGGGGCTGAGAGCTTTGATGCATATATAAATTTTCCCTGGCCGTTTCTCATATCACTAATTTCATTGAATAATGTATTCATATGCAGTATCTTTTCATACCTTGTTTTAATTTTAAAATTAATGGGAAGCTACTGGATAGTCAAAGACTATGAGGCCCAGGGGGCACTAACCAATGATCCAAATTGGGATAGATACAGTATGTTTACTGCTGAAACAGTAAATCTTGGAACTTGTGAAATTATTCCTTTTCTATGTTTTCATTAACTTAATTTGTTTATCCCATCTTATCCAAAAGCTTTAGGGGGCTCATATGAGTAATATATTTCTCTTCTGATTGGCTTTCTTCTGGGTAACATGGCAAATACCACTGGTTCTTCTCTTTCTATTCTGGCAAAATAACTAATAGCTGCAGTAACTCTCTAAAATGTTGTAGGCTGTGGTGTGGAAGATCATAACATAATCTGCCAAAACAGAATCTGTTGCAGCACAAAGAGGGATATGACTAACAGAGTCCACTACCATCCATCTTATAATAATTCTAAACTAAAACACCGAATATCAAAATATATAAATTTGGAGGAAAGGTTCACAACAGGGTGCTTCTGAGGAAGCTATATATGAAAACAGATGAGATATTTTCACTATTTATAAAACGAGAGGAAACTTTGACAAAAGTGGCCCATGACTGAATACATGTGATGCTGATGTATATCAGATATGGTCCATCTGTATAGCCCTACCTGACATGCTCTTATAAATCTTTGTTTACCTGCCTAAGTTATATCAGATGATATATCCTTCACAATCCCTTTTTCCATTTTCTTAAGCCAAAGCAGGCAATCAATCTAATACATAATATATGTCAATAAAGTGAACATTTATAATACAGATGTTCAATTTGTTGCCATATTTATCACAGAGATGTTCACAATCTGGAAATAGAGATAAGACTGGTTTTTCTGGCTATTTCTGGGTTCATTTTTGTTTAAATGAAAGAATAGATGGGATGAAGATCTAATTCTATCATACATTTTACAGTTTGAATAAAGTTTATGGGTGGTTCTGCTATGCAGAAGGCAATGCCACCCAGTTAACAAACCAGTTCTTTAGTTCTCATAGCCTAAGTCCGTGATGGCAAACCTATGGCATGCGTGCCACAGGTGGCACGCAGAGCCATATCCGAGGGCACGCGAGGCGTTGCCCTGTCAGCTCCAGTGCGCATGCATGCACCTGCCAGCTGATTTTCAGCCTTCTGGAGAGGGGAGGCCATTTTCGCCCTCCCCAGGGTTCAGGAAAGCCTCCTCCAAAATCTGTGCGCGTGTGCCGAGCGGTGGAGTGCCAGAGTTGGGCTGCCCCGCCAGAGGGACAAAGCGAGGCGATGTCAGCCGTTTCCTGGTGGCAGAGCCGAAAGGGCCCGGCGGAGCAACTATGAAGGCGCACCAAAAGTAAGGGGCTGGGAAACCAACAGGGCTGGAGTCAGTCTGCAAGGGAGTGACAGGTAAACTCCATTTTGGCTGAAACAATGGGTGTTCGTTGGGGTCTGGGTTTTTTGGGGGGAGAACTCGATAAAAATGGTGGAGGTGCAAAGTCAACCGCAGGTGGCGCAGTGCCCCCACCTGACCCCCGCCATGCCTACCACTCCACCGTCAGCCGAGCTGAGCTGGGGAAGGAGCAGCGGGCAGGGCAGGTGGCCACCCAGCCACCAAATGCTGCCCCGTGTGCCTGAGTTGGCTCCCAGTGTTCCTCCTGCGCAGCCCCACCATCCCAGAAAAGCAGCAGCAGTTGTAGGGGGAAGGGCAAGAGCTACCGGCCCACTTAGGCATACATCTCCCTCCTCCCGGGCTTCCCTCGCATGCCCCATCTTCTTCTTATCCACCTTCGCCGCTGCTGCTGCTTCCATGAGTGCATGCGCCCAACTCATTTCAAAACACAAACAAAACACAAGGGGGCGGGGGCGGCCAAGCCAGCGCTCCCAAAACCTGGGGCAGGCGAGTGGGGAGGCCAGCCAGGGTGGTCTCCTCACCTTAGTGGCCGTGGTGGGCTTTGGTGGCATGTCTCCCCACCTTGGGAGGGAGCCTGACTAGCGACTCAGCTTTTAGGCTCCCTCCTACTGGGCGGAGGCAGAGCTGAAGGAGGAGGAAGGCGGCACGGCTCTGGATCCGTTTTCAGGCCAGCCGCTGCCTCCCCTTCCCTTCCTGTTGGACTTCCAAGCCATGAGAAGGAGAAGAGCTCCCAAACTGGTGGTGAAGCAGAATCCGGGCTGCCGAGCACCGCCTGTGCTTCCTCTCGCCTCCTGCTTCTTCCTGGTCGCTTCACCCATAGCCAGGGGCGGGGTTTCCACAAAGGTGTCCCTAAACCCAAGCAGGAAAAGGGAGAAAAGGAGCTCGAGCCGAGCCTCCCAGCCATTTCCAGCCATCGCCTGCCGCTGCTGCTTCCTTCCTGGAGTGGCGAGGAGAGAAGGAGGGCAAAATCCGAAAGGCAGGCGGGCCTGGCTGGGTCGTAGCCTTCCCATCCTCCTCCTCCTCTCTCTCTCTCTACACACAGGAGGAGCGGAGCAAGCCAGGGTTGGCTGGCAAGCAAGTGAGGCCGGGCATGATGCATCTGCACCAGGTGCTTACCAGAGCCTTTCAGATCTCGCTCTCCTTTCCCCACACTCCAGGAAGATGGGCAATGACCCGCCTTGATATTTCCGGCTGAAGGAACTGCTTGACTCAACCCCGCCTTGGCTGTGATGGATGCAGGAGACATGGCACTACAATGCCGACACACGACCTGCCTCCGCTGGTCCAGCCACCTTCCTCCAACTTTCTCCCGAGACCCTTTGTGCGGGAAGGCAGATCTAGGGAGGAAAGGAGGGGTGTGCTTCCAGGGGCACCAGGCAAAGGGGGGCGAGAGGTGGCTTCGCTTGCAGAGCCCAGCCGCGCCTGTGGGAGAGTAAAGTCTTGTTTTTTTGCGTGTAAAAGCAGCCAAAGGCGCTCGCTTAGCCCGTAAATAGAATGGAATGGTTGTATGTCTGTGTTTGTGTGTCTGTGTTTTCTATGTTTACGCTACACATGATGGTTCAATGACCCCAGTTATTTTCCTTTTGGGAAAGGAGACTTTTAAAAAAGGTGTGAGCGCAGATTTCGCAGCTGTGTGCTGTGTGCATGGTGGCGGCCAGCGCAAGAGAAGCGGGATGCCTGACGCTCAGCTGTGCAGCCCCACAGCCTTTGCAGATGCAGTGGCGCTGGCAAAGTTATGTAGGCAAGCCCTGCGCCCCGCCAGTGCAGGCCATTCCAGAAATTGCCCGACCGGCTCCACGGGGCTGCAGAGCTGAGCGTCAGGTATCCCGCTTCTCTTGCACTGGCCGCCGCCATGCACACAGCTAATTGGATCACAGCTCCAACAGGGCTTCTCCGGAGCATGGCTGCAGTCTCTGGCACCACGGATGTTCCCACCACCACCAGTACCCCCCCGGTAAGGCAAACCCCAAGGTTTGACAGCGAGGCTGGCAGGAGGAGGAGGAGCAAAGAGGCAGTGCCGCTTTGCCGGCGCAAACAGCCTCCAACGTGGATCCCAGGCAGCGCAGCTTCGGGGCCTTTCCTGACCGCGGCAGCCAGGCAGCCAGGCACAGGGGAGTGATTGGCCAGAACTAGCTGCCCGCCATGTTTTGGGTTGCAGGTTGGCTTTCCAGGCCCAAAATGGGGCGGGGGGAGCACGGGCAGGGGGGCGTGCATGCGCATGCACGATGGGGGGTGTCGCACATGCATGCGTGGGGGAGGGGGTCATTTGTGCATGCATGGGGGTAGGGTGCATTGCATTATGGGTGTGGGCACATGCACGCGCAACCCCTCACGCTCCACCCCTTTTGGCACACGACGGCAAAAAGGTTCGCCATCACTGGCCTAAGTGCTAAATGTTTCGTTTACAAGACCAGGCAGAGCTGAATAAGTTGAAATTTAGATTTCAAATAAATATTAGTATATTCTTCCTAAAAAAATAAATGTTTCTGATAATAACACTGTTTGTCATTAGAAGGATAGGTTGTTCTTCAGTGGAAGTATTTATGGACAGACCACACAGATTTTTATTAAGAATTAAGAATACTGTTTAATATTTATTATGGTCATGGCTAAAATAGCAGTAAACATATTTTTAAAAGAATTAGAAACATTGCACATTATTTACCCAAGTAGTATGGCTGTAGCATTATTATTATCCTTCTTACTCCCCCTCCTATTGGTATGATGATGATGATGATGATGATGATGATATCATTATCATCATCATCATCATCATCATCATTATCATTATTCTGTTGTTTTGCATGTACACTGAGAGCTTCTGCAACAGAGACAAATTTCTTGCATGTCTAATCACACTTGGGCAAATAATTCTGTTCTATTCTATTCTATTCTATTCTATTCTATTCAACTTTTTGTATTATTTACATAGAGAGAGACAGAGGCTACAAAACTGATGGATTGGGTTGCTGAATGGGCTTCTGCTATACATAGATTCTGAACTAATATAGTGAAGTGGCTGTTAATTGGTGGAATAACCTGCTCTTACAGCAAATTTAGTTACATTTGAAATTTTTCTTGAATTGTGATGAGACAAGAGATGTTGAATATAGAATATATCAGAATGACTGGTGAAAGTTTGAATGTGGGCACTAATAGCTTTCCTAAGGATTCTATATAGAAAAACCAATGTAAAAGGAAGTTGAGCAAAGTGCCACAAGGTTAGCTTCCCCTGTATCTAAGAATACTTAGATCAGTGGTTCTCAACCTTCCTAATGCCGTGACCCCCACCCCGCTGCCGCGACCCCCACCCCGCCCCCTCCCCGTGTGTGCACGTTGCCCAAAGGGGGCGTGGCACCAGGGGTGAAATGCTCCTTC
>QLTV01002542.1:1069212-1081042 GCA_003457575.1 Thermophis baileyi | reverse complement strand
AAGAACCCAAATGGCGGCATCCGGGCGGGTGGGCGAAGTCTCCCGCTTCTGTCGCTACCGGCTGTCCGGCAACCCGTAGGCACGCCCGAACCAGGAGCAGAGGTGACAAAGGGGGCGTGGCACCAAGATGGCAGGCTAGCGTGCGCGGCCCTTCCATTGGCGCCTGCGCATTCGAGGGCCGCCCATGCGTCGCACCATCCCCGGGTACTCGTATGTGGACAGATAGAGGAGCGGTGTCTCAGTTCCTAAGACCATCGAAAATATGTGTTTTCCGATGGTCTTAGGCGACCCCTGTGAAAGAGTCATTCGACCCCCAAAGGGGTCGCGACCCACAGGTTGAGAACCGCTGACTTAGATCATTCTTAGATTGACCCTTCAAAACCTTCCTAGTATAAAATTCTACATAATCAATCTGTGCAGAGCAGCCCTATTCTTTCTCACACATCACCTTGATATGGACTGCTGCAGCAGCTGAATTTGAGGCAGTGTCTCTATTGGTAAAAATAAGATGCTCTATATTAACAGTGCAAATTGATGGTTTTCTTGGCTCCAGATCGGGACCTTTCTTCGCTTCTAGTCCCAGAGAAAGTTAATTTCATTCCTATTGCCTGGAATCACTGGACATTGGTTGGCATATAAGTTTAATAAATTATTATTATTATTACTGGATATCAGATGCAGTTCCAACCCCCATTTTTGTAGAATTACTGCCTCCCATTTGAGCATTGTTTGACTTTCTGCTTCTTCTGGTACTTACCTCAGCAAAACCATATCACTATTTCCAGTCTCCATCTTGCTTGTATCTTCCAGCAATCTTTCCAAATGATCTTTTCTGTTGGGCATCTTCTAGGTGATCTGTCATTTCCCATCCTCCAGCACTTTCCTTAGCATTGGACTCAATATTGCCAGCAACAGCAGGGCTCATGAGTACATGATAGGCCTGGGAATTTTTTTCCCCTTTCTTCATTCCCTTGAAGCTTGGATTTTCCAGTTAATATGAAGTTTTCTTCTAGTCTGCTCAGAATTGCTATATATATGTATTGGCTGTCTGGTTGTAGCTCAGCCTCTGTGAGTAAATGTGAGGAAGGTAAGGGTCTGAGATACCTTGCTCAAGTGTGTGACATTTTGCTAATTCAAGCAATTATTATTATTATTATTATTATTATTATTATTATTATTATTATTATTATTATTATTATTATTATTTATTATTTTATTATTATTAGCTTATTTGTCAAACATGTACAAGATAACAGGTATAGTATAAACATAAATATGAACATAGTAAATGGGTACGAAAAAATGGAGACAGTAGGACAGGGACGGGAGGCACGCTGATGCACTTATGCACGCCCCTTACAGACCTCTTAGGAATGGGGTGAGGTCAACAGTAGACAGTCTAAGGTTAAAGTTATGGGGGTTTGGGGATGTAACAACAGAATCAGGTAGTGCATTCCAGGCATTGACCACTCTGTTACTGAAGTCGTATTTTCTGCAATCAAGTTTGGAGCAGTTTACCTTGAGTTTGTATCTATTGTGTGCTCGTGTATTATTGCGGTTGGAGATGAAGTAGTCATTAACAGGTAGTACGTTGTAGTAATGGGCTACCACTGTCACCAGTACAAACTGAGGATAGACTGTCATGTTTTATTCATTTTATTTGAATGGATTGCATAGTTACTGTATATTGGAAGTCCTTTGTAGGCAGAAATGTTTAGCTTATGATTCATCCAGCAGTGTATAAGAAGAGTCAATTCATCTTGAAATATTTTGTTTCCTTTAATATTGACCCTGATTTCAGACATAATGTAACTGCACCTAGTTTTCCAATATCAATTTCCCAATGCATATTTTGGTCACCTTTTTCTACTTCCCTTTCCTTTCCAGTCATTATATCTCATCTCTCACTTATACAGCTGGATTATCCTTGAATGAATGTCACCAGTCATCTCTCCTAAATACTTTTAACCTATAAAAGCTTTTCATTTGCATTGGTCATAACCATTTCACAAATGAAAGTAAATATACGTGTCCCAGGATAATGTTGCAGGATCCAGTCTAAATCAGTCACCGGAAGGAAAGGTTTATTCTTCCAAGCTTTTGGGCCTGTTTTGGAGTCCATCATCAGGGAAATTCTCTCTTTCCAGAATATGTGCACTGAGCTGTTCTACATGTTGTATTTATGTATAACACATAGAACAACAAGAGAAGGAATAATAGATGAAAACTAATCAAGGAGAGAAGCAACCTGGAATTAAGGAGAAACTTCCTAACAGTGAGGACAATTAACCAGTGGAATAGCTTGCCTTTAGAAGTTGTGGGTGCTTCATCACTGGAGGTTTTTAAGAAAAGATTGGACAGCCACCTGTCTGAAATGGTATAGCATCTCCTGCTTGAGCAGGTGGTTGGACTAGAAGACCTCCAAGTCCCTTCCAGCTCTATTCTGATTGATTGATATGGTTCCTCATTAGTACCCTCACATTTCAATGAACAAGGACATACATTAAGTTTCGCAGCTACTACGATTGTTGACCGAGCAGAGACAAAAATAGCCAGAGAAATGATTGAAGGCTTGTCAGCCAATATGAGTGCTGATTTACCATCTGCCTATCAGGTACTTAGGAGCCATGGGCATAGTGGCATGTTTAATGACTTAATAGCCAGCTGTCAACATTCTAATTAACAACTTAAAACTACACACAAACTGCAACCATATAAATACAATGCATAGAAAAGCCCAATGCAAATATTCTGGAGAAAGAGAAAATCTCTGATGATGGACTCCAGAACAAGTCCCAGAGCTTGGGAAAATAAACCTTTGGTCCTGGTGACCGACTCAAACTGGATCCTATAACCATTTCAGTCAGTATTATCTGAAATTTGAATATACAACAGCCATATATGCTTTTTTTTCAGAACCTTGGAGATGAATAAAATGACCTCATTTTAAAATGTTTTATTCAAGCCTTTTGCAATTGAACTTCTGTAGTTTTCTTCACTCCCCCTGGGCCTTTCTCTCAAACCTCAACTGGAGTCTTCTTGGAATAGGCTATGTATTTGTCTTTTGCTTCCTTGTACACCCATTATTATGTGGAATGCAGGAGCTCAGCTCAGCACCTCTGCTTTAGTGGCTCAAAGTGGGTTGAATTGTAGCCAGCGGCAGGGGGAATAAATGTACTATAAGATGTCTTTTTCCATAGCAAACTGCAAATTGCCTCCATAGCATGGTCCACAAAAGATTCCTGTGGAGTGAATTTATCTCCCATTGTTGTCCCAAAGAGGAAAATGGATAAGACCAGGCATTTTATTTCTAAAAGTCACATTCAATCTTGTTCAGCTTGGAGTCCACAGCACTTTAAAGGACTTTCCATGGGGAAAAGAACAAAAATGCAGGGCTGAGAATGCAGCTAAGATAAAGAGATTTCTTTCTGAACAGCAGTACAGGACCACATAAGCATTTCAATTTCTAAGCTTCTTTTTTTTTTTTTGAATAATATAGTGTGCTATGTGAGTTTGTGTCTCATAATGACCCATGGGGGGAAAGGTAAGTAGGGAAGGAGGAGAAGTAGAATAGAAAAGGGGAAAAAACTCTAATGGTCTTGACATTCTGTCTTAAAGTGATAAAATAGGCCCAATGCTTATATCTGCACTTTGATCCCATCTATCACCATCTATATGGGGCTGTCTGTCACATATGGCTATGCTGTTAGGTATATGTGCACAGTATGCTGTGCAGTGACTAAGATTGTAAATTATAGCACTTAGCAATAGCACTTAGATTTATATACCGCTTTACAGTGCTTTACAGCCCTCTCTAAGCGGTTCACAGAGTCAGCATATTGCCCCCAACAATCTGGGTCCTCATTTACCCACCTCGGAAGGATGGAAGGCTGAGTCAACCTTGAGCCGGTGAGATTTGAACTGCCGAACTGCAGTTAGCAGTCAGCTGAAGTAGCCTGCAGTACTGCACTCTAACCACTGCGCCACCTCGGCTCTATTATCAACCCAAAGTGTCACTTCATAAAAATTAAAAACAAAGTGGGAAAGCAACAAGTGACAGAAGCTTAGTAGCAATATCTGGTTAATATTTGAATTATTAAATATTTCAGTATTGAATTATTGAATATTTCTTGCAGGAAAGACCAATAACCTAGGCTAGAAGGAAAAGTAAACAAAATGCACAGTAAGGCAACAACTTCCCTTCTGATATCATGAAAACTCATGTGTGTTGAATAACACATGAAGTGTCAGTAGTCAATTTGGATTAGACGGCCACTTGATTTTACTGCAAGGAAAAATCAGCAAATTGCAGAGATAGAAAAATGACATAACAATGACAAAAGGATCCACCAATAATAGAAATCCATTCATCTGTATTTTTTCAGAAATAAAATATCCTGAATGTAGGCTAGAACCTTTGCTTTTAACGTATCATACAATATCTTATTTTTTGTGCAAAATGTATTGTGAAGTAGCTAAGTGACTATCACTGAAAAAGTTGCCAGTTTAGAAGATACCATTCTTGAACCTCTGTAACTTGTCCCTTCTTCAATCAGCTCATTGCTTCTTTTTTTTAATCCTTCAAATGTAAGTGAAAATGTCATATGAAGTGGAGATTGGAAATCCACCAATGTCATTTGGATTAGCACTATCTGTCAACTTTCTGGGATCAATCCTGTGATAAAATGCTCAATTTCAGTAGGGTATCAGGCCACTCTAGACTTCAGAAATATGCAGTATTAGATGGTGGTCATAGGACAGTGATCAAGAAAACAACATCTAAACCAATTTTCTGTATGTATTTTTTTTCACTCAGGTAGAAAGGAACAGATAGATCCTTTTATAATTTATTGTACTATTCTATGCAAAGACACACACTTGCATACCATGATTTTAGTGTCTGTGTGTCTGTGTGTCTGTCTGCCTGTGTATATATACAGTATATAGTCTGTGTGTCTTTGTGTCTGTGTGTGTGTGTGTGTGTTTATTTATGTATGTAAAAAATGAGAAATCTTTCAGGTTTACTAAATAGCATTCAAATGTATCCCATAATGAAGAATGTTCTGGATTTACTCTTGAGAGCAAGTACTACAGGTACAAACAAGGTGATTTTTAATGCAAGTGCAGTAACACATTAAACTTTGTTACCTATGAGAAATAATTATGAATTGCATTGTGTCAGAAACATAATCATGATTTCAGCATTAATAAATGAAGAAGTAAAACAACAAATAATGATGAAAATCCTTTCATGTCATGCAAACAGATGGAGCTCATATATCTGAAGAAGCAGTAATGAAAATAGTAAAGTGGGAATTCCAATCCATAAATCTATTTTTTTTTAAAATCACATAAAACAATGCACTTCCTAATATTATGGGTCTCCAGTTTTTCACATGAAAGAAGTACCTTTAAATCATTCAGCAATTTTTTCCCCTAACATTATATTAGTAAGTGGATTGTCACATTGGTTGTTTTGTTTTATTGTCTTGTTATCTCTCCCTGCTTGCTAATTGCTTTGAGGTTGCTGCTGTTTAAGCTTTCTTCATCTTTAAGTTAAAAAAATTGCATACCATGCTTTAAATAGCATATATTTTAGCATCTGAATTGACAGAACATAAGTTAACAATTAATGTGAGCCCAAGTGATTTTTGGAGTGTCATGGATTCATAAGACTGGCTCAAAAGCAATTACATACAGTAAAAAGTGTCTCATATCTATTCAGAACAGCAAATATCTTATACAGCATTGGTTATTGGTATTATATAGTCTGCTTGGTCAGCCAAGCAGAAGTACATAAAATTGCTTGTTTTGATTATATGTCAAAAATCCTTATAAGTCAAAATGGGAGACTTTCTTGGCCTCTTTTCTCTTGTTTGTTTTTTGTTTGTTTACTGAATTTATATCCCACCACAGCCATAATGAGAATTCACAAAAATGACAGTAACATAGAGTAATGTTATAAGATAAAAATGCAATTATCAACCCCAAAACAATAACTGATGTCAATCCCGAAAACTCTCCAGAAAAGCTCTGTTTTCAGGTGTTGCCAGAAGGCAGATAAGATTGAAACCAATCAAACTTCCCACTAGAGGACATTCCATACTGACAACCCCAGTAGTACAACATCTCCATGCTTTAACCTCCTCACAACAGGGGAAATCCAGCTGCTTCTCCAAGTGTGATCAGAGTCAGGCTGAGTCTATTGGAGAGATGAGGACCAGTGGTGAAATCCAATTTTTTTTTACTACCGGTTCTGTGGGTGTGGCTTGGTGGGCATGGTGTGGCTTGGTGGGCATGGCTTGGTGGGCGTGGCAGGGGAAGGATACTGCAAAATCTCCATTCCCATCCCACTCCAGGGGCGNCAGGGGAAGGATACTGCAAAATCCCCATTCCCTCCCCACTCCTGGGGGAAGGATACTGCAAAATCCCCATTCCCTCCCCATTCCTGGTGGAAGGATACTGCAAAATCTCCATTCCCACCCCACTCTGGGGCCAGCCAGAGGTGGTATTTGCCAGTTCTCCAAACTACTCAAAATTTCCGCTACCAGTTCTCCAAACTACTCAAAATTTCCGCTACTGGTTCTCCAGAACCTGTCAGAACCTGTCAGAACCTGCTGGATTTCACCCATGATGTGGACCTACAAGTAATGTGGGACAAATTCATAAAGGGTTGTTTAAGTTAAAAACACCACATTAAAGTGCATTTAGAAACAGATAGGAAGCCAATGCAGGGCCTGCAGAATAGGTGTAACATATGCATATTGGCAAATACCCATGAGCACTTGGAAGTTTGCATTTTGTATCAATGGAAATTTCTGGCTGTCTTTAAAGACAGCCCCATATAGAATGTGCTGCAGTAGTTTAGGTAAATGTTGATGAGGGCATGTACAAAACTTTCTACCCCAAATAAAGTTCCAACTGGCACACCAAAGCTGGGCAAAGGTTTTTCCTAACCATGACTGCCACCTGCTAATCCTGTAGGAACTGTAAGTCAAAGAGGATCCCAACTTGCAGAGCTGTTCCTTCAAGTCAATCCTCTCTATGGACAACAACATAAGTTTAGTTAATACCCAAACCAATCTAGATATTCCAAATCCTGTTAGACGTTAACCATCTCCCTTCTAAGTCACCCATCTCTATCTTTAAACAGCAACAACCACATACCTTAATTGTTTCTCTTTGAATACCTTGTACTGGGTTTGTGAAAGCAGGTGTAATTATAAAAATATAAGCTGGATACATCCCCAAAATTCCTGATGAGATTGGGGAGGATTGGACCCTCAAAACTATAGATTCTGTGCAATGGACTAATGATGTTTTCTTTCCTATGGTAGTATAAGCCTACTGAAAAGCAAAATTTGTAAATGATCTGTGATCTCTGGGTGGACTTTGACTATTTCATCTGGCAGGGAATTGCTTATGTTTAGTTTTTTTCTTCATATAAACATATAAACTTTGATCTCCTAGCCTGGAGATCAAAGAAGCCTAATGTTCTCTAAAATGTTGGGCTGTGAGTGATTCCTCTACCAGCACAGGTTTTCTTCACTGTTCAAAGCCATTAATTAAAACCTTGAAGTTTGATTAACCTAACAATACCTCTTTAAGTAATAAAAGTTTGTCACACAGAAGGCTAACATTTTATCTTTCTCCTCCCAAAGACAGGATGTAGAATAATAGTTTTAATTTATAAAGATTCCAGATAAATTTTATCAGAAAAAAATAAATACATAAAGCAATATTGCTAGGGGAATCAATGCTCCAAAATAATAATTGGCTACATTTTATTGGATGTGTTTAAGAAGAAGCTGGACAGCTGTTTATCGGAGATGTTTCAATTTGAATGCCAGCATGAAGCAGGAAATTAGACCCCACATCCTAAATGGTTCTTCCAACTCCCTAATTTTGTGATGCCTGATTGAAGTGAGGCCTTTGTACATCTATCTATAATTTTCTAAGCTTGCAACTTTATGATTTCACATACTAGAATGTCATTTTATATAATAACTCAATTTCAAATATCAACTTGTTTCAAGATTTTAAGTTTAACTATACTATGCTGTCTTTATATAACTATTAAAGTCTACAAAGAGGGTAAGTAATTAACATGTTTTCATTTTAAAAAAATAAATGTTAATGCAATATCATAAATATGATCTTTCAAACACTGCATTTTTATTTTTTGTTTCAGTGAAATTTCATAAGCAATATAGAACCTAAATCAAACACTGTATGATACACATCTCATCTGCTATCTATTTTGATAGATATAGGAACAATAGGAACATATATATTTCACTAATTATATGGTTCTCTTTTTCCCAGACATTATCAGTGAATACATTATAACAAGGAAGAGATAGAATTCAATAAGTTAACTTAACAAAGGTAATAAGGTAATCATTAGACTGACAGAATTTTGCTGTTAGTGAGAAGTAAACTACATTACTTAATTTGTACAAGAATTTAAAAAACTTGCTATCAAAGCCAGAAAGTCACGTTACAAATAATGAGACATACAAAAACAAAGAAAAGAAAGATCAAGACTGCTAAACACTTAGCAGTTAATAGCAGCTCTTAGATAGAAATGCAGTTAATATGACATCCACTATCACATCAATATTTTGAAATAGGTGCTTTACTCAAATGAATGATGAGTGGACAAAGCTTTCTAATGTTCAATGCCACCACTGAATTCTACAAAGGATTATTTTGGAAGATCTTATGAAATATGGAAGGAATGCATGAAGACAATGTTCTGATTTATGTTAGGACTCTGAATATTATTTCCTAAAACTGGTGGGTTTGATATATTTCTACTGTTTGCTGTAATTGCTGTGCCATTTGTGCTAATTTTACTGTTACCACAAGCAACAGTTATCAAACAAGCTAGTCATATCCCCATGGATCTTAGGTTTTCAGTAGTACATTATTCAAACATTAAATCATTCATTTTTAAGTGTCCCAAACAAACCTTCAACTCTTTTCCTACCTTTTTTGCTTTCACATATATTTGACTTAAAACTATTTGCTTTGGCTTTTCATACTTCGAGTAGTTTTCAGGTCTGTTGAGATTAAGTGACATTTTGGGTAGATTGAAATGAATTGTCCATGGTGAAAAATAGAAAATAGTTGAAAAATAAAACAGAGCTTGTAGTTTTCTACCCTCAGCCCTGTTTGGGTTGACACAAGCCTTCTTGGATAAAGGGATGTGGGCAACCTTCTGTTATGCTCAGCACTGGTGAGGCAGTTTGGATTTGTTTGCAGTTGAATGCTGAGTGTGTTGTAGGTCCAGAGAGAATGCATATGGTGAAGTCTTGCCTGGGTATCTAGGAATGATTTAAATAAAATCCTTATTCATTGCCAACATTGGATCCTAGCAATATACATATAGACTCTACACTGGCATAGTAATGAAATAATCAAATAGATCAAATATGAATAGAATAGAGAAGGACAATCCAGTCAGTTTGGACACTTCCATGTGTTGGAACAAACCATAAGTTATTGGTGTCAAATATATGGATTAAATTTAAAAAATTAAAGAGAGCAGATACACCAGCAAAAGTTGACCTGGATGACATGCAGGTAGAAAACAAGATTAATGGAAGGAATAAATTAAGTATGCTTAACCTATGTGAAAAAGAATCCGAGGAGAAAAAAAACCAATGTATTCCTCAAATTTCAGAGAAGAAACTACAATTCAGAAGACATATCACAATGGTCAGAGAAAACAGAGAATAAAAGCTCTAGTGAAATGAAAGGATTTATGATAAGTGAACTCAAACTTCCAATACCAGACATAAAAGTACCAAGAAAATAATCTTAATTGAAAATATGAACATTTAAAAGAAACTAACAGGAAACTGAGAATGATAAAAGGAACAAGACAATGGTTTTAAGATTAGAGAAATCAAATTTACATCTGAGGAAGTACTACTTAAAATCACAGAAGAGATCTAATAGAGGTAAAGGAGGTTAATGGAAGATGGAAAGAGTATACTGAAACACCAGAAATAAGATTATAGAATATCAGAAACATTTGGAGAGAAAGAATATATACAGGAATAACTGTGGTGAAAAGTGAAATATGATAGGCAAGAAACTAGCTGTCAAATACAATAGAAACAGGTGCAAAGTACCCTCTGAACTAAAGATGTAGGAGAAGAAGCAGTTAAAATATGAACATTCTATGTCAACAAAAATGAAATAAAAGTGTACAGCTTAGAGTTTGAAAAAGATACATATGTCTACATTGAATAAAGTGGCTTATCACATTTATCTTATATATCTGTACTGAATAAAGGGTTGAAAGGAAATCACCAAACGATTGTACTAATAACAAAAATATATTTATGACTTTACAGAGAAGAAGAATAGAGTCATACATGGAAATCCCAAGTGAATGGGCAAAGGATACAGGAAGAAAATTAAACAGTTAAAATAACAGATAATTGGGAGAATGAGAAAATATAAGAAAGAGTTTACTTTTGCCTTATTGACCAGAGCATATGGATCCTGCAGAATGTGGAACATATAAAGCTAATTATTGTTTATTCTTCTTTTTACAATTAACAAGCAGCTACTATAACAGCTGGGTTTGGAGAAAGGGTGCTCAAAATAGGGAAAGAAGTGAAACAAGGATGTATATTCTTGGTGGTACAGTGGTTAGAGTGCAGTACTGCAGGCTATTTCTGCTGACTGCTGGCTGCCTGCAATTTGGCAGTACAAATCTCACAAAGCTCAAGGTTGACTCAGCCTTCCATCCTTCTCAGGTGGGTAAAATGAGGACCCAGATTTTGGGGGGCAATATGCTGACTCTGTAAACTGCTTAGAGAGGGCTGTAAAGCACTGTAAAGCGGTATATAAGTCTAAATGCTATTGCTATTGCTATATTCTCTGAATCTGTTTACTTTGCACAACAAATACAAATAGGGCCAGACTGGAAGAGATGACAAGTGAAATCAAAAAGGGAGTTGAAATGCTAACTATATTTAAACAGTATAACATCACTCTAGACAAGATGGGTGGCACACAAATCTAATAAATAAAATAAGAAAATTAGCAAATGGTAATAGCTCACTTTGAAAATTAAGCAAATTAAAAATGTGGGATAATGTTAAATGCTAAAGAGGCAAAGGCAATGTCAACAAATGTTCTTAGTGAATTTACAATTAACAAGATAATGAAGATGAAAGTTTTATTCTCCTGAGCTCAGGTGTAGATAAATACGGATAGCTTGTTAAAGAGGAAATAAATCATAGAGAAGACAACAATGGCAAATTTAGAGGAGTTCACTAAAGTCAAGGATGAAAGGCATGCATTGTTTGGATCCAAAGTTGCAGCAGTGCTTCAAAGCAGTACCTTTATTGGGTTTGCACAATAGCTACTTATTCCTAGAAAAATACATCTTTGAGTTAAGGAAGTGCAAAGGAGATGGCAACAGATTATAATACAAACCCATCATCACCTTCTTAAAGCTTCTCTCTAACTTAAACATATATTTTCCAGGGCTATGTAGCTACTATGCCAAGCAGTACAGAGAAAAGGCATACTTCTGACAGATATATCAAATTTATCCAAAATGGATCCAAAACACCTTTTCTGTTTGAGCTGGATTCTGTGCACCTCTACTTCTATTATAGAAATTTTCTCTATGACAACAACAACAACAAAAAAAACATTATTAAGGCAATATTTTTCTACTGGTAATACATAGCTATAGAAGCTGGATATTGAGAGAATGGATAAATCAAGGCCTTCAGATTATGGATTTGGACATAGTTATTAAATGTGCCATGGACTACAAGAAAAATCAGTGTTGAATGAA
>QLTV01002542.1:1045427-1067888 GCA_003457575.1 Thermophis baileyi | reverse complement strand
TAGAGAGGGCTGTAAAGCACTGTAAAGCGGTATATAAGTCTAAATGCTATTGCTATTGCTATATTCTCTGAATCTGTTTACTTTGCACAACAAATACAAATAGGGCCAGACTGGAAGAGATGACAAGTGAAATCAAAAAGGGAGTTGAAATGCTAACTATATTTAAACAGTATAACATCACTCTAGACAAGATGGGTGGCACACAAATCTAATAAATAAAATAAGAAAATTAGCAAATGGTAATAGCTCACTTTGAAAATTAAGCAAATTAAAAATGTGGGATAATGTTAAATGCTAAAGAGGCAAAGGCAATGTCAACAAATGTTCTTAGTGAATTTACAATTAACAAGATAATGAAGATGAAAGTTTTATTCTCCTGAGCTCAGGTGTAGATAAATACGGATAGCTTGTTAAAGAGGAAATAAATCATAGAGAAGACAACAATGGCAAATTTAGAGGAGTTCACTAAAGTCAAGGATGAAAGGCATGCATTGTTTGGATCCAAAGTTGCAGCAGTGCTTCAAAGCAGTACCTTTATTGGGTTTGCACAATAGCTACTTATTCCTAGAAAAATACATCTTTGAGTTAAGGAAGTGCAAAGGAGATGGCAACAGATTATAATACAAACCCATCATCACCTTCTTAAAGCTTCTCTCTAACTTAAACATATATTTTCCAGGGCTATGTAGCTACTATGCCAAGCAGTACAGAGAAAAGGCATACTTCTGACAGATATATCAAATTTATCCAAAATGGATCCAAAACACCTTTTCTGTTTGAGCTGGATTCTGTGCACCTCTACTTCTATTATAGAAATTTTCTCTATGACAACAACAACAACAAAAAAAACATTATTAAGGCAATATTTTTCTACTGGTAATACATAGCTATAGAAGCTGGATATTGAGAGAATGGATAAATCAAGGCCTTCAGATTATGGATTTGGACATAGTTATTAAATGTGCCATGGACTACAAGAAAAATCAGTGTTGAATGAAATAAAGATTGCCTGTTCCCTTTGTGATATTAGCAAGTAAGTAATAGACTTAAAACAGCAACAACTATACTTGAGGAAAGTTGAAGTAGAAGGGGAAGATAATGGATATGGTGTTTGAGTAAGATTGGGAATATTAACGGGGTGTCCTTGAAATGGATTGTCACTAAGTACAATTAAGGATGGAAGAGGTTTCTCTGTATGTTAATAGGAGTTGAGTGAGTGTCACTCAACTAATTATACAATAAAACATGTAAGTGATGAGCTAGCAAAGTTCTCTTAAGTAAGATGCAAATCTAAATGTATTCTTTCCTTCTGGCAAAAATGATTTCCATGCTCAGCATTTATGATTTTCCAAGTATTAGACAAAGAAACTCGTCTGGAACTCTGGTTTGTTTTCTTTTTAGTCCAATGTGAAACGCATGTAGCCCCTTCTCTCCATGAACTATATTTCTGTAAGACTAAGCATTCTATCAGACTTTAAATTCTCGATGGGTTCCCTTGCCATTGTGTGCCCCATAGAGTGCCAGCCATGTGGATGCATGAATAGCAACTATCTCTATATTCAAGAATAGGGTTACTCATCATTCTCTTGGCTTTCTAAGTACAGAATCTGATCTCTGTTTCTAGTAAATATAAGCTCAATGTAAAAACATTTAAAAAGGCTTAGTGGATAGGAATGCACACTCCAAATTTGAACTTAGTTCTTTGTATAGGTGTAATTGAATTTACTTAAGTAGCATAAGTAAATAAAGCATGGGGTGTACCTAGACTATCACAATATTACAGAAGGAAAAAATGGGGAACTCAGCTATTTGTCTCAAATTTATGGAACCACATGATAGAACAGGCTTGTTGCAATTTGAAAGCAAATGAAGAAACAGTGCTTTTTAACCTCAATGAATCAAATATAAATCTAAATCAATCTAAATCTAAATTGTACTAGCATCCAATTAAGTTCAAAGAAATTTTGTACCCATTTTTTAAAAAAAAATCACATTTGTGTTATCTGTTTCTATTGTTGTTCTCCTCACATTATTTAAATACCTAGTAAATGTGTGATAATAATTATTGAGTTAAACCAAATATTTGACTAAGGTGTTTCAGATCAGTGTTTGTATGTGACACAAACAAAGTTCCTTATCCAGAATATATATATTTTTTAATTTAAAAACCATTTTTCTAGCAGTGATGCCAACTGGAATGAACTTTTCAAAACAAAAGCAAAACCCACGGTAAAAAATAATGAATTATGTTTGTACAAATTTGAATTAAAGAAAAGCTGGATGACACTGCAAAATACTACATTTACAAAAGGTACTGTGAACTAAAAGCCTTCAGTGTTTTTTTTTCACGATTCATTCTTAACAGTTAACGTGGAAAAAGCAAGCATCTGGCCAAATTATCTCTGGCCAAGACACTAATGGAAAGAAAAATACCAGAGCAGATAATATTGAGGACATTCTTCTTCAGAAAGGTAGCTGGCTATGATGGAAGTGTAATTATCAATGATTTTTCAACTTTCATTAATGGCAGAAGAATACCTTAATTAATGGTAATTAATACCTTGCCACTGGTCCTGATGGACTGAAATAAACTCAGTCTGGGGGAATCAGATTTCAAAGAGTTTACAGAAATCACAACAAACTTGCTGGCAAAATTATTGGTTTACTTAGTTTACCAGAGAAAGTAAAAAATAAAGATATATTAGCCAGATACTAGAACTCTCTCTGTTTAGGAAGTCTGTTTCAAAACATCACTAGGCAAATATAACAGCATTAATCCACTTTGACATTCATGGCACTGAGAAGTGCATAATGATCTACCACTCCTTCATAAGTGGTCACAGGTGAAAACTAGCTCAGCCATTTCCCGGTTCCATACAAAGAATTCTCTTTATTTGCAACTCTGAAAGTTGGCTCAAAGACAGGAATCCAGTGTGCATTGCCAACTGCACATGCAATTCCTCTTTTAGCTTGGGATTTATGCTGAACACCTGCTTGTCTACCCAACTGGCCACTTGAAGAATATTGTCACACATGTAGAACAGTATTAAATGTTCTAAAACCCAGAAACATGATGCTGTCTTGTTTAGAAATATCAAGTTTCATCCAGGATTTCTCCTAGAAGTAGCAGGAAAAAAAATCAAAAGCATCCTATCAACATTAAAACTGAAACAATAAAATAATGTAGTAGCAGCAAATTAAAAAGACCTTTTAACCCAGCAGATTAGTAAAAATTGAAATTTTTCTGATACAATATTGCTGAATGTGGAATGGCAGAGAATTATCAAATAATATTGACAAGGACATTCCAAAATTCTATTCTATTCTATTCTATTCTATTCTATTCTATTCTGTTCTGTTCTGTTCTGTTCTGTTCTGTTCTGTTCTATTCTATTCTATTCTATTCTATTCTATTCTATTCTATTCCATTCCAGAGAGACACAGAACCTACATGAACTGGGTGGGTTGGGTTGCTGAATGAGCTCCTGCAACATACAGATACACTCCACTCCACTCCACTCCACCGTATAAAATCCTACTTGCATTCCAAATGCTAGGTTTATACCCTCTGGTAATCCTTCTGCAGAAACAAGGAGAATGTAAACAGAATAAAAACTGTATACACATAAAACATTATTACTAATACAATGTAGCCTCAGAATTAATAAGGGCATAAAAAAGGAAATAAGGAGAAGACATTGGAAACAAAAAAAAAAAAAAAAAAGCTAGAAAATTATTATGTTGCAATCACAATAACTCCATCCAAATTGACCTTACCGCTCATTTATTCTTTGCTCTTTTTTGCAAATGATTTGAATGTTGAAACACATATCAGCAATTTAGATGAATCAGATGAAAATTGCTCCTTCCAATAGAGAATTAAATCTTTTAAGCAACTCCCCTTTCCATGCCTGAAATATCCACAATTCTTGATAGATTCTAAATAGTAGGGACAGTGCTAGGAGTGTCCAGAGGTGAGGTAAAAAGAGACAAGAAAGTGGACAAGATGATGCATTGCACACAATAAGTAGGTGGTACTTTCATCACACTGTCTCATTTGCCATTTTGACTTATTTATTTTATTTATTTTTATTTTATTTATTTGTTTGTCAAACATGTACAAGATAGCAGGTATAGGTATAAACATAAACATAATCAAAGTGAATACAGATAGATGAGGACAATAGGACAGTAGGACAGGGACGGTAGGCACGCTGGTGCGCTTATGCACGCCCCTTACAGACCTCTTAGGAATGGGGTGAGGTCGACAGTAGACAGTCTAAGGTTAAAGTTTTTGGGGTTTGGGGAAGAAACCACAGAGTCAGGTAGTGAATTCCAGGCATTGATCACTCTGTTGCTGAAGTCGTATTTTCTGCAGTCGAGTTTCAAGTGGTTTACATTAAGTTTGTATCTATTGTGTGCTCGTGTATTGTTGTGGTTGAAGCTGAAGTAGTCATTGACAAGTAGTAGGACATTGTGGCAGATAATTTTATGAATTACATTTAGATCGGTTCTAAGGCAACGTAGTTCTAAGTTGTCTAAGCCCAAAATTTCAAGTCTTGTGGAATAAGGTATTCTGTTGCGAGTGGAGGAGTGTTTAAGCACACCCTGCAGATACCCCCGGATTGTGCCAAGAAAGACAAACATGTGAAAGATAAGCTGCCAGCCAGAGGTACTCAGAGCAGAATTATGTCAACTGCCAACAACTGCTCAGTTTCAAGGCCTTGTGGCACAGGATGGATAGCTCTATGAAAAGCAGGAAAAAGAAGCAGTAGGTTAAACTGCCATTCATCCGTTAGAGAATTACATTCTCATGCCGACAATGACATTCAGTGATATGTTGGGGTTTCGGTTCTGT
The DNA here is from genome assembly GCA_003457575.1 of Thermophis baileyi. Taxonomy (NCBI): domain Eukaryota; kingdom Metazoa; phylum Chordata; class Lepidosauria; order Squamata; family Dipsadidae; genus Thermophis; species Thermophis baileyi. The sequence continues at coordinate 1,063,030 of QLTV01002542.1, read as the reverse complement.
TTGCAATCTAGATTCTTATCTAGCCACAATGTGTCAAATATCTAAGGGATGTTTTGCTAAAATTGGGCAAATTAAACTAAGTAAAATTGGAATTAGAGATTAATACCCCAATCCTAATCTGACCATTTTCATTTTTTTCAAACAACAATCACGATCATAGTGTCTGCCCTGCTGATTTCTGTAAAAAATAAATTGGCAAGTCTGAAGTACGTAAGTTTAATATTTCAACTTCTGAGTTGTGTGATCAATAATAAAAAATGATACGATGAATTCTTATTAAATATGATTCAATGTTTAATAAGATTAAGACAGCAAAGCCTTTTCTTTTTGTTTGTTGCATAAGTTTCATTAATTTCAGCTTCCACAAAGGAAGGTTATTAGCCTGAAAGCCAGTTAACTCCTCCAAAATATCCTACATTTTTAGAACTTCAGGAGCAGCTTTGAACCAAAAAACTGTCATTCAAATAATGTCCACTCACTGTTACTACATTTTCTTGGTTTCTAGTTGTACAAATGGAACATTTTGCAATATAATATACTTAGTAACATTTTTTTTAATTCCTAGCCTTTTCTCGCAATTGCAGAGTCCGTTTTTTTGGATCAACCACATGTTGATTCATTGATTGGGACAGGGATTCACTGGCCAGCTTGTTGGCCAAGCCTCAAGCTCATAGGCTGAGAGAGAGTAAATGGCCAAATCACCCAGCTGACTTTCATGCCAAATGGGACTAGAATTCGTAGTCTCCTGGTTTTTAGTCTGGTCCCTTGACTACTTGACCAAGCTGGCTCTCATAACACTGTTTTCAAGTAATACTGCTTGCTACTTGAAATAGAGGAAGATGCAAATAAAAATAGTGTATCATCATCAGTGCCTAATGATATTACATAACTGGGTAATGAAATGTCTATAAGTAAACAACCAAGCTCAGAGAACAAGAACTCCATTTCAGTTCCACCCTGAAATATAACAATTACATCATAATTATACAATTTATAAATTATTTAATTTTTGCAATGATGAAGAGGCATTTGTGATGTTAGTATTATTTGTACCAGAAGTCTTTGCAGCAAAGTTGATTGCAAAGGCAAGGTACTCTTCATTTAGGCAACCTAATTGACTTCAATGAGTTATAGTACTTCAAGGGACATAATATGTGCTACTCATATAAAAATGCACCTCGATGAGTAAAGCTAAATAGTGTAGCTACTCTGCTGGTTAGAACAGTGCTTTTCACAGCTTTTCACAGCATTTTACAGAAGCACTTTGGAGGAAAATGCCTTTTTGAGGATCTGTTCTAATAAAAATGACTTGTTTGGTCCTAAAAATGCAGAGATGATTTTGAAACCTTTCTATTGCCAAGTACCCAAGATACTGTATGTCTGCAAATATTATATCATTCTACTATGAGACAGCTTGGGATTGGAAATGTTCTGGTTGCTAACTCAAAACTGACCAGATGGAGCAATAAGTAGAGTGGGTGGATTAGAAATTCATGGGACACATCATTTATGTTTCGGGATAAAAATTATTGTACCAGCTGTTATTAATAATGAGATATTTTTGTAGTGCATATGGCACTTTTCTTACTTCTGTGACACCTGCCAGATAGTACATGTGTTGGTCAACAAAACATTATTGAAGGAGTCATTTATCATTTGCACAAAATCCTAATTAACATTATACCTAAGTTTAATCTATAAAATATATGTCTTAGTAAACAAATCAGCATCAAATTGCAGAATATCACCTTTGAAACAATTCAGATAAAAAGAGAACTAAAGCAAGTGAGATATTCTGCCAACTTTACATTTGCAAGAAAACAGGCAAAAACCTTTCTGACTTTTTCAATCATCTTTATATTCAAAAATCCCAAACTAGTCAACAGATTTGGCAGGGAGTAGGTGGATAGAGATGATGATAATGACAAGGACACATATGCAAGGTTACATTCATATTAATTAATTAGGAATATTCTTTACAAAGTAAAGATCCCCTCAATTTGAGCTTGACTTTTGGTGGCTACATGGACACATCCTTGTAGTTTATTGGCAACAGTGTGTAAGTAGTTTTACATTGCCTCCTTCCATAATGATGAAGCAATGGAGAATTATTCCAGCAGTCTACTGAAATGATTTATTGGTTTGGACAGCTGATTAATTACATTAATTATATATGCACAATGTGTGAATAGGTATACATTTCCCACTATTTATCTTTATTCTTTTTTACAGTTTTAGAAGAAGAGACGGTGGGATCTCTGGGTGTTTTTGCATGTCCCAAATGAGAACCCCTAATTGTCTTTTAAAACAGCTTCTTGGGTTGTATGTTGCATGTAATTTGGTTTCTGAGCTGACTTCAATCAGAATTTTGTGTATTTTCATTTTTGTGTATTGGCTGCCTATAATTATATTTATTAATATCACTTAATTATACGAGGTTTTCTTTTTCTTTTTGTTTAATTTATTTATTTATTTTATTTATTTTATAAAATTTATATGCCGCCCAACTCCCGAAGGACTCTGGGCGGCTTACATCATAAAAAATAAAACATATAAAAACAATTTAAAAAAGAAAGGGGAAAAAAACCCCCAACTATATTTAAAATAAAACATTTTTATTTTTATATTGAATATTGTAATGTCTAAGGCAGTGATGGATAACCTTTTCTGGACTGAGTGCCCAAAGTGCATGCATAAGCGTGCGAATGTGCACGCGCGCGTGCCCAAACCCCCGTGCATATTCCTTCCTCTCTTTAATCTCTCCAAAGGACTGTAAATTGATGCTATAGGATATTCAGCATGGATGGGTCTCTCTTCCCCTTCCAGAAGTTTAAATCTCTATGTTCTCTGGTTACTATATAAATCTTTCAAATAAAAGAGTGAGAAAGACCCATGCCTGAAGTTTTTAAGAACCTTCATACACAGTACTGATTTAGTTGGACCAAAAGTCTAATACAATATCAATCAGCCTTTTTAATGAAAAGACTCCAGTTTCAGGTATTTCTTCACTCTCTATGAAATTCTCAGTCACCCAAGTCATGGTTGTCCCAAAGGTACTTTTTCAAGAGTCAACTGGACTCTCGATTTTATTTTTGAAGATGTTTCATTTCTATCCAAGGAGCATTTCTATCCAAGGAGCTGGATGGTGGGGAACGGAAGGATTTATATTCCTTGCAGACAGCTGGTCATTTGCATTTTTTTAGAGAGACGTTGAGGTCACTTGGAGGTTTATCTGTGTGCTCAGTCATCTTGCAAAGAAAGAAGCATGTGGGCAGAGGATCAGGGGCAGAGGATATATTTTTGTTTTTAATTCGTTAATAGTTGTTCTTAATTTTTTATTCCTGTAGAGTCACTGAAAATTTGAGTGTCCTTTAAATGTGAATCATAAAGAAACAAACTTCAGGAGAAATACATATAACATTTAACCAGAGTTCCTGATTACTGTATAGCTAGTCTAAAAAATACCAATGTGGAATGAGCTATATGAATGTAGAATGTAGGCATGTAAACTGCTTTGGATGGTACAATTTTCTCATACAGTAGAAATTATTGTAATTGTTATTATTAAACGTTATATGGTGGCAAATACTGATATTTCTTTGCAATAAATATTGATGTAAGAATTGGAAAAGTTAATGGCAGCTTCTACACTTAAAGCAGAATATTTCAGAATAAACTTCATTGCTCCAAACATTGAGAACTAGTGTTTCAGAAATCAATGTTAAAAAGATATTACACATGAACAGTTATTTTAGTCATGAAATGGGCACTTATGTTTCATTTGTCATTGATACATATATCTATATGTATGTATCAGGGGTGGGTTCTAACTTATCTCGCTGCCAGATTGCTTCCTCCCGCGCTGCGTGGCCGCGCCTCGTGGGCGCGCGCGCGCATGCGCAGTACAAAAAAAAATCACAAAAAAGCTGAAAACAAGATGGTGACGCATGTGCAGTGCCAGAAACTTGGCTTCTGTGCATGCACAGAAGAAAAAATAAATTAAAAAAATCTCAAAAAAAATTTATTAAAAAAAATTAAAAAAAAAAAGATGGCGGCGTCCACAGACCAGCACCGACCAAACCAGCCATGGCAGTGCCCACGGACTGGCACCGACTGAACTGGATCCGTGACGTCATCGTGACGTCACCAGCGGGTCGCTACCGGTTCGGCCAAACCGGTCCTAACCAGGAGGAAGCCACCTCTGGTATGTGTGTGTGTGTGTGTGTGTGTGTGTGTGTGTGTGTGTGTGTGTGTGTGTGTGTGTGTGTGTGTGTGTGTGTGTATTCCTTAGCTTGCTTTCATTTCCAGATATATCATGTTTTCACAGATGCATCTGCATTATTATGGGGCCCCTATAAAGCAAGGACTCTTGAGTATCCAATTCTTTAAACAGCCACTGGGAATTCTCTGCATCACACAAAGGAATTCACCAATATCCTATTTGGATATTCCACTAAACGTGCTATTTTATTTTCATTGTCATTTCTATTAACCTGTGTCTAGTTCCTTGTCAAGCAAAACATAAAACTGTTTTATTTCATTACTTGGGCTATAATTATTCCTAAAGATGGTCATATTCCAGAGGATGATTGCAAGCTGCAGCTTCTATCAGAGTTCTGTAATGGGGAGAGATGTATCTCTGTTAAAGCATTCATCTGCAGTTTAACTGGTGGGTTAAGGCAAAGTAGTAGCTACAGTTAGGCCTTGTAAGGAAGCCAATTCAGAAATCTGACTGCAGATATAATGAAGAGACAGCAAATTATTAACAATTTTATCTGGTTTTACAGATAAAGAGAAAAAACAGAATTAATAGAATTTTATGTCCATTATCAAATTAATTTGGTCCAATCCTGGTTTATTATTCATCTTGGTTTGAGAAGAAGAGTCACTTGGGCCCATAAGCCCATAAGCGCACTTGGGCACTTGGTTTGAGAAGAAGAGTCACTTGGGCCCATAAGCGCACAATCGTGCCTACCGTCCCTGTCCTAATGTACCCATATATTCATACTTCTTGTACTCATAATCAGGCTTGTACTATTATATATATATATACAATCATGTTTATACTTTGTCTATACTTTGCTTGTAATCATATATGCTTAACAAATAAATAAATTAAATTAAATTAAATTAAATTTGCACACCAATTCATAATTTTTCTTCATTTTTAATCATAGGCTCATCACAGGAATGAAGTGTTCTGATAAATGCATTTTCATTTATAATACTTTTGAAAAAAGACATTGTTTAAAATGTTGAGACCACAGGAAATATATTCTAAGTATTTTAGAGCTAGACTCCTTCTGCTTTGTCTAAATAAGATGCACCTATTTTCCTCTTTCCTCTAATACACGTTACTATATGAGTAACATTCCAGAAGAACTAGTCGGAATTTGCAATTGCCATTGTTTTCTGGCACTAAATATATTTTCAATTTACTTGCTCTTTTCCTTTTAGATTAGACACATGATTGTCCAAAATCAGCAGCACAATTCATTGTGATTCTTTCATGAAACCATCTGCATTTTTCAAGAGGAAGAATAGTTTAAAAATAAAGTAATAAAGATTATTGATCTTTGATTTCTAATCCGTGGATTACTACATTTGTTTTCCTGATCGTGCCTTATCACCTTGTTTACTTAACTGCAGGTATTCATTAAAACTGTGCATGAAGTGTTCATATTAAGAATAAATGCATACAGAAGCAAATATATTAGTGAATACAATATACAAAATTATGTGATCACTCATTAATATTGTTAAATATAAGGGTTCTCTTACATGTTTTTGTGTGTATCTATCATATATCAACACAAATATTTTTTTTCCAAAAAATCATATTTTTATGCATTCAGCTTTAATATTCCTAAATTATAGTTTTAAGAACATTAAAAATCATTTCAAAATCTATTGAAAGTAAATTTAACTTTACAATAATTAATTGTAAATAAGGAAAGGTAGCATGCTAAACTCATTTATGAAATTAACCCATTTCTGGATTTACATAACACATTAAACAATAAATTAAGGCTAATAATCCTTATGACCAGCACTTGGGAACAAAGATGTATAGAATACTAGCTTTGTTGTTCTCTAATAGTCAAATGGATTTTTGCATCCCATATTTAGTAGCCATACACTATGATAATTGAACAGTATTAGTACATTTAACAAGCAAAGCTAGAAAAACACTAATCAAGCTGAATGGGTTATACCATGCATATACTATGTCTTTATCTCTAAATGTATTACGTATGTAAATACAGACATGGACTAGGTATATTAATCATCATAATGGATCTTCTTGTACTAGAGTAATACAATGCAATTAAAGCCTTTAAGTCAATCAAAATAAAATCAGATTTCTTCCCACACTGAGGTAATCCAGAGCCAGTTTATCTCAGTCAAATGCTAAAGCGTATTATAATAGCAGATACTTTGCACTGCATAGTAGATTAGATTAGAGGATTTCCAAGATCCCCTCCAACATTCACGTTTTATTTTATTTAACTTCATGACTTGGGCAAGTAAAATTGACACATTTCACTATTATTCATACAAGTAACATTTAATTATATCAGACCTGTAATGATTACGTGAAAAGTGCCTGCAGTTTTCTTAGCAAGAGGCTTTTTCCTCCCCCTGGAAGTTGGTTTGTAATTGCTTACTTCCTAGGCCTGAGAGAGAGAGAGTGACCCAGAGTCACCAGTTGGCTTCCTGTGGAAGGCAGCACTGGACCATATAATCTCCCAATTTCTAACTTTAAAACCAGGGGTCCTCAAACTTGGCAACTTTAAGACTTGTGGACTTCAACTCCCAGAATTCTCCAGCCAGCTGGCTGGAGAATTCTGGGAGTTGAAGTCCACAAGTCTTAAAGTTGCCAAGTTTGAGGACCCCTGTTTAAAACCTACTGGCTCTTAGCCATAAACTGACATTTACCAAACACAGCCTAGACTGTTTGCTTCTCTCTATAATAAAAGGAGATAGCAGGAAGGAGACAACACTCCTCCCACCAACAATCCCACCAACAATCCCACTAACCTCCCCTCTATTTCTTCTGCCTGTAGTTATGTCACAATAGCCTCAAATCATAAATTTGAAATGACAATTGCTCTGCCTTCCTCTCTGTCACATATTGTTAGCCCTGCGAGGTAGTCCAGAGAAGTACAACCAGGAGTACCAACTCTATCTCTATCGTAAGGTTATATTAAGAGAATCTTGCAAAGAAAGTATTATCTCCTCCTTTCCTTTTATTTTCCAGAGAAGGGGGGGGTGTCCCTCCTGAAATTCTTCTCATGCCCCCTCTCTCCTGTGGGCATTTTACATGCTGGTTATCCAGTCTGCAGCTAGATTTGGGGAAATGAATCACAACCCAAGCAGAGTCCCATTGTTTGCCAATTCTTATACAGCTATTGGCATTTCTATGATACTGTTTTTGCTTTGTAATTTGTATCTGCTATGCTTTTAATGCTCTAAGGATATTTTTATAACTATCTAGAACCTTAAGATGTATAAATCTTCTAAATAAATACTTTATAATTACTGGGAGCAAGATTCATACACATAGTTTGCTAAAAAAAACAACTGTGAATTTAATGACTTGGTGTCTCAGATGACCAGTAGAGGGAGATAAAACAGCAGTTGCAGAAATTGAGCTTGTTTCTTATTCAGTACATCTGGAGAGACAAAGAAGTTAAAATATTTCTTTTTTTCTTGCCTGTTTGGGTTTTGGAAAGAAAGCTGTGCTTTGGTTGCCATATATAGTAAAAAGATCTCTCCTTCTGACTGAATGTTCTCACCACCCAGAGGCAGTGAGGAAATATAACTGAAAACATAAAGCCAAGTATCTGACAAATTAGAAATGAAATGGCTGGCATTTGGTTTTGAGAAAAGAAATTAAGATTGTTACTGCAATCCAGATTCTCCTTTCAAACACTCAAATAAATCTGAAACAAACACTAATGTTAATAGAGACATTCCAGATTGAATCCTGTATTTTACCTAACCACAAAGTATGACTTTGTATAAATATTATCTATAACTACACTATGTAATGTCTTTAAATGGTGCCAACCTCAATATATATATATATATATATATACAAACTTAAAATAAAAATATCTAGATTTCATGTACTTGTACCAAGTGGTAGAGAAGCAAAAAAAGTTATTCCATATTTTTATTATTGATTGGTTGGATTTGTTAAGGCCATCCAACTCCAAAAAGACTGTAGATAGTGTACAGTAAGTTCAATATACAGATTAAAAAACTTTTGCCTTTTCTAACTGGGAGTTGCAGGCCAAAAGATCACAAACAAGTTGCTTATCTCTCCCAATAAAGGTGCTTCATTTTTATAATCACAGTATTTTCCTACAGATTTTTATGTTATGAAAACAAAACAAAAACAAATTACGTCTTCCCACCACCATTAAAGAAATCATTCTACCCCTCTTTAAAAATAAAAAAGACTTGAGTGAAGAGCAAACTCAAATATCACAGTTACTACTTTTCACCTGGATTATTAATGCTGATTAACTAACTGGAAACCAGTACAAATTCTGAGACATCATAAATGTTATCTTTCAGGGACAAAGTGGGCCAGGAAACCAGTACAAATTCTGAGAGATCATAAATGTTATTTTTCAGGGACGAACTGGGCTAGCAGCTTGTCTTCCTGAAACATGTACCTTGGAATACATTTTCAATATTAATGAATATTATTTAGAACACAAAATAGTGCCCATTGTATTCAATTTTTTTCATGGGCGCCTAAGTATACATCATATTAAGGTCACCTGAATTCTGAAAGAATGTGAAAAGTCATACTAAACGTGCCATCAATCCAACATTCACAGATGTTGCTTCAACAGAGCAGCTTTTTCCAGTGAAGGAATTGGCTGCCTGGCCATGAAAAATTTGCATGCAGCAGATGTAGCCATAAAGGACATTTTGCAGCTACACAAAGCATTCCTGAGCCACAAATAAACATACATTTGTTCAAACTCCACCTGCAAAGAAAACATAAGAGGTAGAATAGTTTGAAAAGCAAAAATTCAAGTAACTGTATCTAGCAGTTTCCTTTTTAAGGCATGTCTCCATAGAAGTTTTCTTGCAATAATAATTCAAAATACTTGATATGCTTATTAAACCAAAATGTGATACCTCAAGTAGTTCAAGGGAATTTCAGCTAGAACAGTGGTAAAGTTTGCTAAAAGAAATAAATAATATCATAGTTCCATTATAACCTTGTATTTATTCTGTCATTATGAATTTTTATGTACTTACTAAATGTTCATAGCCAGGTGTATAAAATGATATAAATCAAACGAAGAATGGATGTTGTGCTCTTGTCTTTAAAGCAACTTTTAGAGGTGTTCTTTTAAAACAAAAACACTCTGGTCAAATACTTTTTGCATAAGACCACTATGCAAAATGTTCAGATTTCAATATTTCAGGGAGAAAGCATTTATTGTGGAGTAATCAGAATAACTTATTATATCAGTATATCTCTTTTCAAAGGTAAATGTCATTGTAGAATAGCACTCAATGTGGTGGACTCTTCCAGTGGCTGTGTGAAATGATGAAAGTAGATTTATGCCCTCATGATACAAACCCCACTCCTTTTGCGGGCTTCCTGTCACTGCATGCACATATCAAAGTGAGAGATTGTGCTATGTTGTTTTCATTATTTTGAAAAAAGAAGTATAATCCTGTTTCCATATGAACCCACCAAGAATAGGATTACGTTTTTGGCTGCAATCCTAAATATGGTTACATCTTTTATTATTATTTTGCACAAAATAGGATTTTCTAGATAGTACATTAACCTATCTATAATTTTCTAAAAATTGGTAAGCAGATTTGTTACATATGTTATATGTTACATATGTTTTCAGATTGTTGGCTTTATGATCCTAGCATTCTTATCGCTCAAAAACATACAGGAAATGATGTTGCTATTGCTATGTATATGGCATTTAAGTTTGTTGTGTCTTTGAAAACAGAATTTTCAGTGTTCTGTCATACTTTGACCCCATCTGGATACTGCCAAGTGATTATTTGTAGATTTTGTGGAGATTCTGAAACATACAGGTAATTTCTTTCAATGGTATTAAATCACCAGCATACATCTCTTGGTTTTATTTATCTCTCTAGCCAATTTTTAACATATATTTTTAAACGTTAAGATGTTAGGTTTTGAGATTCTTTTTTATCTAGTTAAAAATTGCCAAATTCTACTAGATATCTATAATATATTTAATGACAAAGCTTTTTATTTTATATATACATTAATGAACTTAGGTTATTGGATAGTCTACTATTGCCATATTGTATTACAATACAATATTGTATTATGCATATTACAATATAACATTTTACTTCAAAAAATATTTACTTTAATGCAATACAATTGTTATCTTTTTGAAAAAAAAAATCATTTACTAAAGGTAAATTGTACCATGTTGTTCCTGAAAATTGCACATGGCAACCATATCAATAACCACAATTTCACACTGACCATAGTTATTTTCTGCTTTCATCAGGCTTGCCAGATCTTCGAAGTACAGTAGGTTAAGTGATTTCTTAACCTTCCATTTAATGCAATAAACTTTGTCAGATGCTGTTATCCTTTTTTCTGTGAGCACTATGCAAAGTGTAAAAATTTGCATAAATATACCTTGACATAGTGAACACCTTACTAGGAGAGAAATAGAGATTTAAGGAGGCAGTTGCCAAGATACCTTTTATTTGATTTAGATAAATCAAGTTTAGCATTATTGAAATAAAATAAAATGTCACTAAACTTCAGTGCAAAGTTATTATTTGCACAAACAATGTAAAATGAGGGCAATGGTGGTCAATTTTTCCTCACAGTTGGATGTGTATTACCTTTCAAACGTAAAGCTCAACTGGCTTAATTCCAGTTTAGTAAGCTTGCTACTCAGAAATACAAGTTTAACATTCAATGAGGTTAAGGAAATAACCAGCCAAGGTAGCCACAGCTTGTCATAGTTAAACTGTAGCAAATTGATATAAATATCTAGATGACCTATGGAGATAAATAACATAATCCACACATGCTGCTTCTAAAATCGGAGAGATAGCAAAATAACCCAGAACAAAACAAAACAAGCACTCTGGAAACATAAACCTCATTAAGTACTTTGGAAACAAAAACATCTTTGAAAAGTGATTACAATGTTATTACCTTTAACAACTTCATAGGGGCCATGGTTCATGTACATACGTCTTTTTGTTTTTGTTGTTTGGTCCAAGGTGTGCTTCTGTAACACAACCTATCAGAAATAATGAATTGGTTAGTGTTTGGATCCAGATTGTGGGAGATGACCAGGCTGAGCCCGAAGGAAGGGTCAAACGCGTCATCAGTCATGAGTCCCTGCGCACCCACAAGAGATCTAAGTCCAGCCCACCTTGAATTCTTTTCTATTCTTAACTCCACTAATTTCTCTTGACCATTAGTAGTTCAGATTCTTGTACAGAGTTCAAGCTTGCAATAGATCTTTATACTCATTTCAACTTTTTATCAGTGGGTGAGAGGGAGGGATGGTCCTCTCCTTCAAGATGTCCAGCCTTCTTCCCATTCTGTGCTATTTTTATTTTGTTATAGTGTGAAGCAATGGATTTATGTTCTTAAGAGCCGAGGTGGCGCAGTGGTTAGAGTGCAGTACTGCAGGCTACTTCAGCTGACTGCTAGCTGCAGTTCGGCGGTTCAAATCTCACCGGCTCAAGGTTGACTCAGCCTTCCATCCTTCCGAGGTGGGTAAAATGAGGACCCAGATTGTTGGGGGCAATATGCTGACTCTGTGAACCGCTTAGAGAGGGCTGTAAAGCACTGTAAAGCGGTATATAAGTCTAAGTGCTAAGTGCTATAACTGCCTGAATCTCCTGATTTCCCTGGTGATTGACACAGATCAAATAAACCTGCAGCAGAAGACTTCCTCAACGCCCTCACCAACTTATTCATTTTTTTTCTTGATATACTGTAGATTTACCAAGTATTCAGACATACAAATACAACAGAACTATGAAACTAGATACAAATTGGTGATAATTTTTCAGTGAAAGGGAAACCTAAAATGAAACAGCCAATACAAAGGTAGTGAGGTGGAAGTAGAAAGGTTTGAGAGGATAGAGGGGACTTGGAGGGGTGGAGGTTTTATCCCTGCAAGGTGGATAGGTCAGCCTAATGATCCAGAAATGGCCAACAAGTCAGAAATTAAATTGTCATTCTGCACTTTATAGTCTAGATATTGCTCTTCATCCTCCTATGACTTCTATTTACTTTTATTTTATGTTGCATTAATAGAATTAACATCCCATCAAATTACATGTGAAATGAATGGCACAGCAATTAAGTGGGCATATAGCAGACTTGAAAATCATACTCCATGATTGCTCTTATTCCTCATACTGATAAAAGATACTAAGGACTCAGCCACAATGTTCAGTCTTGTATCCTCTACTTTTCCACATTTTAATTAATATTTTGATGAGTGTGTGTGTGTGTGTGTGTGTGTGTGTGTAGTTTATCAAAGTACAAATGAAACAAAACTTGCTATTTAGAAATACAAGTTTAACATTCAACAAAGTTAAGAAATAACCAGCACTTGAGTTAGTCCAAAATTAGAAAACAGAAAAAATTATCAATTTTTTCCTGGCCAATTAAAGAATTGAAAGTAATAGGTATAAATTTAATAGAGAGAAATTCATTTAGGAAACAAATACCAAATGCATAGCTATCACATGGAGGATATTCAGCTTGGTAATGATACTTGTGAAAAATGTTTTGGAATGGCAAAGTATTCTTATTCCATAGCCGTCTGGACAATCTCATTCTACTAGAAAAAGTAGGTTTAAAAATACCTAGAAGCCAAGGCATTTAGGGCTTTTAAGATGAAAACCAGCACTTTGGAGATTACTGGCATTCACTGCGGTCCCTGAAATATAGAGTCGGCTCTGCTGTAATGGTTTTCACCTGTTAGCTGTGGACCATTGCATTTTGCATGAGTTGCAACTTCTGGGTAATCTTTAAAGATATTCTTATGTAAGTGGCTCCTTCAAATGTTATGGTTCTATAATATATTTAAAATAACATTTTATTTATTAATTATTGTTTTTATGCAATGTCTTTTCATTACTTACATGTGAACTTGCATATATTCACTTGCACAGCTAGTCATCAAAAGAAATCTGTTCAAAAAAGTGTAGACACATATAGAGCTGAATTGGTGCACTGATGGTTCACTAATTTGAAGAATAATTACACCTGTTTCCTGTTAATTAGTTCCAATTTTCATTCCAATCAAAGAAACATTGGATATTAAAGACGACATTATTTTATTTATTTTATTAATCAGATTATATGGTATATCACAAAAAGAGACTCTGGATGCATGCAACAACCCGTAAAGCAAATATATAAAAAACAATCTTTATATAAAATATAAAAAGTTAGAATAAAATATGCAAATCACACAGAGAGAATAAGAAGATCAACTACAATGGAGCTATCAAAGAACGTCTTCAGTTCCTTGGGATTCCCAGGCCTGGTGACATAATCAGGTCTTAAGGAACTTCCAAAATGATAACAGGAATAGACCTAACCTAATTTTAGGGTAGGAGACTGTCCCTTAAGGTGGGCACCACTGCAGAGAAGGCCTACCTCCTGGGACCCTCCAAATGTAGGTCCCTGGCAGATATACCTTCTCTGTTGGATACTTTCTCTGTTGGATCTAATAGGGTGGGCTGATGTAATCATTAGAAAGTATTACCATTGAGAATCAATATGTAAAGATTATCTCTGACATACACTAGAGTTCAAAATAACAGAGATGCAAGAATTCATTTAGGGAAAAGATATATGGCTTTGACAGCATAAATTTCAATCATAGATGGGCAACCCAACAGAATATAAGCAAATCCTATAAAACATATTTTGGTGTCCTCAAAGTATTCTTGATCACATTACAAAAAATTTAATTGCAGAATCACTAATTTCAGTGATACAATTGTTTTTATAATTAAGACAAAATAGGACTCAATTTACTTATTTTATCCTTAAACTACCCAACTTTCTAAAATTAGAGGCTTATCTATTTCAGTGATACCTTCACCTGCTAAGCTCCCAAAAACCTTTGATATCTCCCAAAGATGGGTTCTAAAAAATGTAAACATGTTGCCCATCTATACTACATGGATTTGTGCACTAATTCTATTCTTTCTAACTTAAAAAAGAACAGTCAAATTTAGGGGGAATTAGCATTGGTAATACATTTATTGGAAGTGGAGTTTAAAGAAATAGTAGGAATTCAGCAGTATATAACTCCTAAGAAAGTATAATAATTGGTAAAACTTGGAAGCTTTAAGCTGGAAACTAAGAAGAAACAGAACAAAGGCTGAAGCTAGAAAGAGAGTCTTGAGGAACCCCTATATTTTACTATATCTCAATTGTGTCTTCTAAAGAATCAGGTGACTTGAAAATCCATAAGACCCCTTGAATATATAGTAATACATTCTATGCTTTTATGAACATGCACTTAAAATGTAATCCAAGTGCTTGGTTCAGATACAACTGGCTTCATGTTGGACCTCTAAACAAGAGCAGTTAAACTGTTGGAAACTAGCTTTACACTTATTATTTAATTAGTTCCTTAGATCAGTGTTTCTCAACCTTGGCAACTTTAATTCTGGGAGTTGAATTCTGGAAGTTGAAGTCCACCCATCTTAAAGTTGCCAAGATTGAGAAACACTGCCTTAGATCACTGACATCAGAAAAAAACTCATTGCCAAACTATTATAAGAAAAAAAATTCAGAACATTGAACTTCCAAAGTAATTCACTGTTTTTATTTTTTAAGAATGCCCATGTAGAATCTGAAATAATTTCTTAGTAAATATGATGCTAGAAATCTATGATCTGTTTTCAACATGTCAATTTACCAAATCTGGTAGGATAGGAGACTTTTATAGAGTTTTATAGTCATAGGAGACATCAGTGGGCACATTAATAGCCATATAATATGAATGACACAGTACAAAAATGTGTGGACATCAGGTTGCTTATCCTGATCTAATCCATGTCACTCATCAGTTGTGAGGGTAATATAAAGGAAAAGGACATTCCTAAAACCATGGAGACAATGAAGTATTAAAAAAGTTATTTTCTTCATAAAGTAACATGTTAATCAGAGCACCTATTCAGTTATTGTAGCATGAGTTTCCATTTATATCAGAGCAGCCAATATGACAATCTAAGATTGAATGGCCTGAAAGTGAGCAAGCAACAGGTTTTCCATTACACAGGTCAATGGATAAGACTCCAACTCACAAGGAAGATATTCATTACAGCAATTGAATGAAAAGGAAGAACCATGATACCATCCATGAAGTCAAGAATTGTGTGTGATGTATTAAATCTTATCCAAGGTTATCCAAAGAGACAAGGAAATCTGGAAGGAACATAACAATAATAAAACAGAGTACTTAAGAATGCACTTAGCTAACTTTGAAAAGCCTCTGGTTTATGCTGTCCACATTAAGAGGAGGAAAACAAATGAATTGGGTCATGTAGCTACCTTGAAAAATGAGAAAACCCAATTTGGATTTTGGTTTGTACTTTTTCTATTAGTCATTTACAAATACTCACAAGGACATCATGTCACAGGAACAAAAATTGAGAAAAGGGCACTCTCCTAACACTAGAATGGGAGAAAAGTTTCCATTATAATATTGACAAAATGCACTTGCTGCCTTCTTTTGACTGATAGCTCCATCCAAGAACAGCTGTTTTTGAGTTTATGTACAGTGCACAATGGTTGAAATGTTGCCTGAAGCTTTCAGCTGTTACGCACAAATAAAGAATAAACCGTAGTTTCCCCTGAAATAATAGTGCTTTGCAAAATGTGGTGGGGATAACACTAAAGGAGATACTGTATTTGCTTTATTTCTTAGGCATTAAAGATAGATTTGCAACATTACAACATGCCAAGTGTTGGATGAAGAGTAGAAAAATACTACTTTACAGGTCTAAATCATTATTGAACCAATAGATTAATAAAGTTTGGGTGAGTAGCCTAAAGCTACTCATTTGCTCTCAGTCTGATTTGCTTGTCAGATTGGATGGAGGAAGAGGAAGAGGAAGTCTGTGTATATTTATTATCCTAAACATATCATATATGGGGGGAAATATAAATATATGTAGACTTATATTTATTATGATTACTGTTATTATAATTACTATTAATTCAGCGGTGGGTTGCTCCCGGTTCGGCCCTGTTCTTAGAGCCGGTAGCGGCGGCTGCGGGAAACTCCGCCCACCCGCCCGGGATGCTTCTGCACATACTACGAACCAGTAGTAAAGGGTTTTAGAACCCACTACTGTATTAATTATTAGTTGACATATACTACTTCCTCTCTCACTTTTTAGTTCCATCTATTCTAACAGTGATCATAAAGAGTTATTTATATGATTTTTTTCTAAAAGTGGAGATGCAAAGAATTAAATCCAGAATCTTTTTCATTCAAATTATGTGCCCAACCAGTGAATTACCTCCATAAAATGGCACAGATCTGCTTTTTTATTATTATTTTTTTGAAGTACTTATCTGTGATTTATCCATCAAACAATTCAACAAAAAAGGATATTGATCTTCAACTAATTTATATTGTTCAATGAAAATTTTCAAAAGTATAATTCAATTAAAATGCATGCCATATTGGGAAGTTAACTGGCCTGCATACATATTTAGGCAGTTCATGTAATATTAGCTGCTAAGTGGTAACTTAAGGATGTCTAATCAACCTTTTTATGGCTAATTGGATTAGATTGGGTTGGGTTGATTAATTACAAAGATTGTCTACTAATAGCCTTCAAAGGACTAATCTCTATTTTTTTTTAAGAAAAGGAGAAAATGTTACTTTAATCCAGATATTATTTATTGCCATTTTATCTTATTTTTCATTGAAATAGTGCCATGGGGTATACAATGAAACAAAGCAATAAATAATCAGAAATTACGAAAGTTAAAATCATATAGGAACATGACAATTTTTTTCAACAAATACCACTGACAAACCTTAATTAACTAGTAAGATTCACTGTCAATTTTGGCAAGTTACTATGTCTACAGTAAATGGTAATGAAATTTTAAAACCATGCTATTTTATACCTTTTGTATTATTCCTGCTTTTTCAAATAAGCATAAACCAGAAGAGAACCATACATTTTTTTTCAAGAGCATGGCTGTAAACATCCATTTGTTTTATTAGTTTCTATAAGAATCATAATTATCCCTCAGTAGGCTGACAGCTGGCAACTCAAAGTTTCAGCTTGATTTGAAATGGCCGAGAGATGAATTCTGAACTAAAATAATCCCAGCTGTGTAATGGACGTGCTGACAGAGCCTTTAACTGTAATGTTGTTCTTCACCATAGCAAAGAGCCTTTGCAATTATAGGTCAGGGAGGGGAGCTGTATTTCGTGTGATTAAAGCTTGTTTACCTTGCTTTCCATTAGAAAACAAAGAAGGAACAAATCAGAGTGTCATTTTTTTTAAAAACCCACATATTACATTTTATATATATA
>QLTV01002542.1:1020038-1033613 GCA_003457575.1 Thermophis baileyi | reverse complement strand
GCGGCCCACTGCTAAACGGCCTCGACGGTCTCCCTCCCAGACTGCCGGATGATTACAAACAGAGGCCATCTGTGAGTTGTTCGATTACAGTTTCAAAAGTTTTTCACTGGCAGGAAGGCAGGAAAAGTGTGTGTGCCTGGAACAAACAGTCCCGTTTCAGGTTTCAACACACACACAGTTGTCAGATCAGACCAGCAATTCACCCAAGGCCACATAGATAACAAGGAAAGGAACACATTAAAACCGTCAGATAACAAGGAAAGGAACACACATCAGAATTAAAACAGTCTCTGGAACAAAAGCTTGCCTGGGCAGTTCCCCAGAAAGAAGCCAAACTTCAATCTGAGGTTTGGAGCACCAAAACAGGTCAGTTAGCCAGTCCAACCGTTGGTCTCTTCATAGATCTTCATAGGTCTGTATATGATGTCTTTTTTATGCTGTCCTCATCCCAGCTTGATTTTCTTTATGCCAAAGCCTCTTCAGGATAATAGGAGGTGTTTTCCTGCCTGCCCTTTCCTTCAGATAGTTGCCAGGAATGTTTGCAGTGTTTGTAATGAAGAGAGGAGGAAGCCTCCCAGGGCTGCTGCTGCTCTGGTTTTGAAGCTTGAAATGTTTCAAAACCGAAACCACTCCAAAACAGTATTTTTCCAGTACAATACACCTCTTTGGGGAGTATATTTGCATATCAAACATGGATCTTTATTAGGTACCCAATTTTTCAGCCAAGGAATTATTCTAAATTGGCGTAACTGCAGTGTAGTATCTTATATGCCTACCTGATAAAATATGGATGTGGATTTTAGTGGATCTTTCCCTCCACTAATGTATGTTGAGCATTTGTTTTCTGTATTGTGGCTGCCCTTATACTTTTCTTGTGAATCCAAATAGACTACTATTACTACAATAAAATGCTTTGGATTTACTTTTGTGTCATTTTTGTAATTATATGTTATGATATCAAGATTTAATTTTACCACACCCACATAGTGTGATGTGAGAACCTAATCTATCATGTATTTTGACACAGTCTGATATATGAACTCAATAGTTATAGGTTAGCACAATGGGTAAACCAGGCAAGCATGATTTAAAAAATCCTGGCCTGTGTGACCATAGTCAAATGCAAGTAAGCTAAATTAACCTAATTATGTCATTTGTAATGTACACTTTTGCAAATAATCCTGCCCATGGAAGAATTTTGAAAAGTATTTATGTTTGGAGCCTGGTCTCCCATTGCTTCATTCTGCACATTGTGTTTATTTGTGACTCAGATTAGTTTGCCTCTCTCTATTGCTTTGAATTTTGAATTCACGAAAGTGTCCTATGCAATTCATACATCACTGTGACTTATAGGCAGAATGTTCTTTGTTCTTTTTCTCTTTAGTATTTTAAATGCACCCAAACACACTGCAGACAAAATGATTCGTTCAATGCTTCCTAAATGCTTATGTAATAATTCATGCAGTCTTTTGATGTAGCCATGTTTTGGCTGACAGCCCAAATGTTTAATGAAATCTCAGATGGAGATTTGTATGACTAGGGATGCTTTTGCAAATAAACAGAACCAGCATGGCATCCCTGCCTACATACATACACAAAAACATTAAGCCCGGGAGAGAAAAAAAATTCCCCAATTTTACATCTGCTTTCAGAATCTTTTCACTTTAGCAAAACTGGGTTCTTAGTGTAGGCTATTTTCTGCCTGTCTACCTAGGGCAAATGGTGAAAGGATGGGTAGAGTCAATCTTTCTAAAGATTGAGAGAACATTTACAAAAAAACAAAACAGGGGACTCTCTAATCACACTGCCATGCAATACTACAAAAGGCAAAATATACTTTTTTTGAATATCTCCTATCCACTTTGGAAGAATTTAATTTAATTTAATTTACTTAATTGTATTTCTATGCCGCCCAACTCCCGAAGGACTCTGGTCTGAATGATGGATAGGAGAAGGACAAACACTACTCCTATGCAAAAGGCAAATGTATTCCACTCAATCCTTCAGTTGACTCTACGACGTTTCATTCCAGACGTTTCTTTTCACTGCAGGTTAAACTACATAGGTTTCATCTTCACAGATTGCAAGAACATAGAGTGCATCTGAAGCATTTTCTACAGCATGGTCCCTGTATGACTGATGTGCATTAAGTATTTTAAAAAATATATCTCCATAGTTCTAAAACAGGATAAACAAGATATGTTTATCTTGACTTTACATTCTATACTTCTAGATCAGGGGTCACCAACCTTTCAGACCTCAGGAACCACTAAATTCATAATTTTAAATCCCGCAGACCACTAATATGAATCCAGCGTGCTGCTCGCTGAAGCGCCTGGACTCCCAGTGACGGGATGGGGTCCTTCAGGCACTTAGCTTGGCTGCCTGTTTCTGCAACCTTAAACACTCAATTTGGACCCATTTCCCACAGAAAACAAAACACTGGGATCTTTCATCTCTCTCTCTCTCTCTCTCTCTCTGTCTCTGTGTCTCATCTCTCTCTCTGTATCTCTCTCTTTCTTGCTCTCTCTCTTATCTCTCTCTCCCCCCTCTCTCTGTCACTCTCTCTCATCTCTTTCTCTCTCTCTCATCTCTCTCTCATCTCTTTCTCTCATCTCTCTCTCTGTATCTCTTTCTCTCTCTCATCTCTCGTCCCCTCTCCGTCTGTCTCTCTCTCTCTCTCATCTTTCTCTCTCTCATCTCTCTCTCATCTTTCTCTCTCTCTCATCTCTCTCTTCCCCCCTCTCTCTCTGTATCTCTCTCTTTCTCTCTCTCATCTCTCTCTGTCTCTCTCCCTTTCTCTCTCCCTCTCTGTCTGTCTCTCTCATCTCTATCTCTCTCTGTATCTTTCTCTCTCTCTCTCATCTCTCTCTCTCTTTCTGTCGTCTCTCTCTCATCTCTTTCTCTCTCTCATTTCTCTTTTTGTCTCTCCTAGCCTGGGGCTCTAAAAATAATTGCTAGAATTTGTAATAAAATATACATGAATGAAATAGGATGGCTGATTAGGAAAGTCTCTCTCTGTCTCTCTCTCGTCTGTCTGTCTGTCTCTCTCTCTCTCATTCTGATTCTCTGGCACTCTCTGGGTCTCGTGGGTGCTTCTTCAGCCTTTGTTGGTGCCTGATGCATCTTGGTCGCTTGGGGAGATGCACAACCTGCTCTCCGCCCCGAGACACTGGCCCGACCTGGCTGCAGCCAATGCTTTGCGTCGTAATGGGCTCCAG
This sequence comes from Thermophis baileyi, assembly GCA_003457575.1. NCBI lineage: Eukaryota > Metazoa > Chordata > Lepidosauria > Squamata > Dipsadidae > Thermophis > Thermophis baileyi. Next base: position 1,030,392 of record QLTV01002542.1, on the reverse strand, counting down.
GAGGAGGAGGAGATGCCGTTTCCCCCACTGTGAAGCGCGCTAAATGTAACTGTGCTGCAAGAGCAGCAAGCAGGCCATGGAGGCACCAACAGCAGCGGCGAAGAGAAACGGCTTGGTCGAGCCAGTGTCTCGGGGCTGAGAGGAAGTCGTGCATCTCCCCGTGCAGCCGAGGTGCGCAGAGCACCAACAAAGGCTGGAAGAAATGCCCGTGAGACCCAACAAGAGATGAAGCTTCACTCCCGCCCTGGAATATGGAGCGAATTTCCATTCCCCACCCTCCCTTCTCAGGCCAGGTGAGGAGTGACTGGGAGGGTGAGGGGTGGGACCAGCCAGTGTTGGGTTCAGCCGACAGGAAGCCACAGCAGGGGGTGAAAGAACCGCGGGTTGCCAACACCCGTTGCTTTGGCCCGCCTGCACCACCACCACCCCTTGCCGCAACAGCACCATTACCTCGTTCTGGCTGGCAAGGGCTGCGCTACTCCTTGCATGTTCACCACCTGCAAAGTTGCAAGTTGCAAGTACCTCCCTCTATGGTGGAGATTTCCAGCCCCACCACAAGCTGCCTGGCCGGTTCATATTTCAGCGCTCTAGTCACAGGATTGGCCCATTGGTCATCCCGGAGCAGCTCCTCCACCTCGGTGCGCTGCGGACCACCAAAATTTTCTTGCGGACCACCGGTTGGTGACCTCTGTTCTAGATTATTCTTAAAGTGACTACAAATCAAATACTATGTTCCATATACAACATGTAACATGCCAGGCAAGCAAGCTTAATTTTTATGTACACATTCATGTCATGAGATCTGAATACAGAGGAATTATTGTGTTTAAAGGATCATGGGGGAAATAATGAATTTTGGCAGAGATTTTTTTTTTGTTTTGTTTTGATTTTTACTATCCAATGCTTATTTTCATGCTTTTCATTCTTCAAATGACAGGAAATTGGGCTGTCAGCATTCAGCAAAGATGTTCAAGGACTGCAAGAGCTACAAAAGAGCCTCTTGGGAATCACAAATCCCCCACTCTGCCTTAGATCATCAACAAGGCCCTTCATAACATTGGTTTGATTATTACATTTCTGTCCTTTTTTTTAAAGTGTTTTTATTGTAAACCACCGGAGTCACTTAGATGAAATGGGCAGTGTAGAAAAGTTATAAATAAATACATAAATCTTTTCACCAAGTACTCAAAGTGGTATCATTCCCTTCTTTCAATTCTCTCTGCAATCACCTGTGAATAAGTCGGGGTTAAAAGATACTGACTGGCCGAAGCTCATCCAGCAATTTTTATGATTGTCAAAAAATATAAGTCTCTGGTGCTAATTCAGCATCTTAATCACTTCACTATATTAGTATACCTTTGACTCTAAAGCAGTGGTTCCCAATGTGGGGCCCACGTCCCACAGGGGGGCAATTTGATTTTTAATGGGGGCAATTGGAACCTTGTTTAAACCAAGTTAATGGCCTTTTAGGCTTCCTCTGGGTGAGTAGGAGTTCACTTTTTGAATAGTAAGAATTATATGTCATGGGGGGGGGATCAGGATTTTAGAGATGCTTAGGTGGGGCATGGCCAAAAAAAAGGTTGGGAACCACTGCTCTAAAGTATGTATAGAAAGCATGGTAGTGAGATTCTTTCTAGACTGGTTTAGTTGGTGTTTATCTTAATTACTTTTCAGAACCTTTATTTTCCTAAGGTATTAATATGAAATTAGTTGAAATTTACCTGCTATTGTGCCTGATTCAGCATTACGCTCTTTGAGAAATCCAGGACTAGGTTAGGTTCTTGCCAGCAAGGTAGAGATGAAGAAGAAGCAGTGAGTGTTTCCCTTTCCTGCCCATTATTCAGCAAATGTCTTGAAGGGCAATAAAACAATTCCCCAAACTGCAACAAATTTATCCTTGTTCAGTTGGACACAGGGAATCATTAGAGCATGTCCTTCTTTTTTGCTCTTGGTATAAAATTATGAGGAACTGCTTTATCCATTACTTGTTTAAATGCTTTTCTGAAAGAACATGCAGTTTTTGTATAATATTTTACTTCAACAGTTATCACATTTGTTACTCTTAATATGCTTAAGCATCTAAAATCAGTTACACAGCTTAAACCTAAGGCAATATGACAAGATTTTACATTAATGATAGCACAATCCAAAATATTGATCTACTTACTATACTACTTATTGTACTTTTATTTTTGAAGAACTTATAGTTCTGATTCTACAGTATAACTAATTTTTTTCTTGATAAAACTAAATAGGAAAAACTCTTTTAAAAAGCCAAATATTCAATAACTTGAATATTCTCAACTTGAATTATCAACTAAGTACAAATTTTTGGTGATGAGGCATTTGTGGGAGTGGAGTTTCCACAAGTCACCACCCATCTTATCTAAAGGGAGTAGAAACACCAGAAAGTACCCTCTACAGGTACACCTTGCAGGCAAAAAATATATTTGAAATAATGGGTCTTGCATAATCAGACCGCAAGCCATACAGGACTCAAGGATTATTAGCAGCACTTTAAGTTCTACCTGAAAATCAACTGTCAAGAAGTATTGCTGCCATAATGCTAGTACCAATATATGACAAGTTTGGACTAATCTATAATAATAATAATAATAATAATAATAATAATAATAATAATAATAATAATAATAATAATAATAACAACAACAACAACAACAACAACAACAACAATAACAATAACAATAATAATAATAATAATAATAATAATTGTTGTTGTTGTTGTTGTTGTTATTGTTATTAAACATTATTTTATATTATTTTATTAAACATTATTAAACAATACACTTCAAGAAATTGCAGCTTCCTGCAATAACACCAGCGGAACTGCAAAAAAACTGCACTACTCAGAACATCATATATTTTAAGAAGATACTTGGTTGATAACTAGGACGCTGGCAGCAACCCGTATCAACCATTAGCACCAGTCAATGGTATTTGTAACACATCTTTAAATGTTCAGTTGACTGAGTTTCATGTTTAATGAATAAAAGAAATAATAATAATAATGTGATACATTTTTAAATGTTCAGTTGACTGAGTTTCATGTTTAATGAATAAAAGATAACAACAACAACAACAATAACAACAACTATAAAGGTCCCCTCCCTTTAAGCTAGTTTCTTTCCTTCAATCTTAATGCCCTTTCCTATTTTGCCTTTTCCTTCAGCAGCTAATCACAAACAATAATTTTTGATACAAGCTAACTGCAACAAGCAACATACATATAAGGACAGAGAGACTGGTGAGGGGGAAGAAAAAGGTATTATAAATATGGAGAAACAAGGTGAAGAATCACTGAGAGGGATTAGCCATAATCCCATCCAGGTCCCCACAGTCTCTAGGACCGCGAAAGAACATCACCTGGGATGAAGATGTATAATTGAGTATCATCAGCATAGTAATGATACCTCATTGCACTATGATGGATGATGTTATCCAGCGGTATCATGCACATGTTAAAAAAAGTGGAGAAAGTACTGAGCCTTGAGGCACCCCACAAAATAGGAACTGTGAGCTGGACCTCTCACTTCCAATCAACACCCATTGGGATTAGCCTCACAGGAAGGAAGTGAACCAGCACAGAACTGGGCAACCCACCCACAACTCCCTAAGTCAGGCCAAAAGGATACCATGGTCAATGGTATTAAAAGCCATTGAGAGGGGAAGAAGAGCAAGGATGGATGCACCACTTCCACTCTGCTTCAGCCAAAGGTCATTCATGGTGACTTCTTGAATATATAGGGAAGACATCAGAACATCTGGACCTGTTTCTTGGCAAACTGGGATAAAAAAAATGAAAGATAGTAGACCCTTGGTGGCATTAACCTTAGCATGAGTTTTACCACTATACATTTTTTAAACATGACTATATGACATTTCAGCCAAGATAGCAAAAAAAGAAAAATGGATAAAACAGCAACATCCAGATTGTCCAGTAAAGAACATAAGATATACTGGTAGTGTAAAAAATGTCTTCTTTTAACTTAAACATTTCAAAATAACTTATTACTTTTCCACTTACTTTTCCAAAATAATAGATTTGACAGACAAGCCCAATACTATATTAGCCTTATCACCCATAAATGGCTGGGATGAAATTTATTAGCAAGCAATTCATGTGTCAGAAAATTCATGATGGTACTTAACTGCCCTCCAAGTTTTTCAAATAGGGAAGTAAACTTGCAAATTGTATATTGTCTCTAATGATCTGAGTGGCAACACAAATGCTATCAAATCCGCAAAGTGCTTTGCGAGGTTATGAAGTGCTTCACAACCACCTTATTCAATTTTCTGCATTGAAGTAAATTTTCATTGATGGAATTATTAAATCAAAGTTTGGTCAAACTGAAGTACCACTTTAAAACTTTGCATAGTTCTAATAGTTTTAAATCTGCATTAGACCTTTTTAATGTTTTCCACATCCTTTGCTTTCTGTGGCATCTTGACTAATAGAGTCCTAGAGAACTCAAAAGCTTGCATACTAATTTGTGTGAGCTTCTAAAAGAACACACTTTTGATACATCTAAAGGTATCATCCAACAGAATTATATGCAATGCCTCATTTTGACTCTAACATGGAAATTGATGTTGATACCAATTTTATTGCCTTAAACTTATTGCTACAATTTTGTCATCAATATGCCAAAAACCAGTCAGTCAGCAATATCATCAGATCTGTTTTTACTATTAATGGTCTTTGTTTCTGTTTTTCCCAAATAGAGAAATTTTAGACTTGGTCAGCTATTTATCCGTTATTTCCCTGTGTTGTCGCTGCTATATATAGATCAGGTCTCCTTCATAAACACCTCAATATGTTTGCTTTTGAATTTACTTACCATGGCCTTGAAATAATAACTTCAAGTTAAAACAAAGCATCCAGAGGGATAAATTTAGTTTTAAGATTGAGATGGTGGTGGTGGGGAGGAGATACTTAACCACATTTAACTGAATAGCTGAATATACTTACCAGCTTCCTATTCAATAGTAATCCAAACATTAAGAAATGATAGTACACAATGATAGGCATTTTTAACAGTTCTTAGGATATAAATGTTCAGCACCTCTGGAAATTTAAGAAAACCATGCACTTGGACATTGGAGAATGCAATTTACATGTAAACTCCCTCATCCTAGGCAGTCTTAGAACTGTTGTATGAAGAAAACTACCTGTATATCTGTGGGCAACCTTTTATAATTGTCTTTCTATATGAATTACTTCTCTAAATACACATTCATAGGCACTGTTGTGTTTTAAGAAAGTCCTATGCAAAGTGCCTTTAGTGCGTTCTGCCCCTACCTGTCTGTTTCTTCCCATTTTTTTCTCCTTTTTCTTTCATCACTATTGTCCATTACTTCCTCCTTTTACTCATCATTGCACTCATGTTCATCCTGCTGTATGCTATGTGACCCTCTCCCACACCTTGCCAATATCACTTTCTCTCACTACTTGGTTTTTGAAAATAAAGTACTACCGGTATAAGCTCGACCGCTGTTGCATGCCATTTGAAATTATATTGTTTAATGTAACAATGAACCTTTGAATCAAATATTGCCTTTGGAGTACAAAGCCAACATAAACACTAGTGTAGCAAACGTATCTACACATAAAGTGTCCCTGTGCCCTCATTTTCTCAACTTTAGAGGGTAAGAAAATCCTGGACCTTAACTGGACTCAACAGATGTCCATTATAACACTTCCCAGAGGTGCCAACAACAGAAACAGTTGTCATAGTGGCAGCTGCATCTCTACCATGTTGTTTCTGTTAATATGTGTGTGTGCATGTAAGCATGTGTATATGAATATATGTGGGGTGTGTGTGTGTGTGTGTGTGTGTGTAGATGGGTTCTTATACAGGGAATGTAGGTATGGCAGGAACCCAACTTGAACACAGTTACAACAGATAAAATATTTAAAGTAGTACTGAGGTCATCACAGATTAGATCTAAGGCAGTGATTTATAGGTCTGAAAATTTGAATCAATACTTTTAGAAATTTAAATGAAAGGATTATTTTTTTCCAGCCTCAGTTATTTAGCAAGTTCAGACTAGCCATCAGAAAAAGATAAATGTTGACTGCTTATTTGGATGTCTGAGCAAAATGAAAAGTTGGCATGTCCTGTCACTTGAATATTTGAAGGGAGTGGTGTTCCAAAGAGACTCTGTCTTGGCAGATTGGAAACCATAAAGTCATTCTTTGCAATGCCTACCAAAGAATTGGAGGCGGATCTTGATAATTACAATGTGACATGCATAACAAATAAAACAAAAAAGGAAGGAAATATAAAGGATAAGAGCTTTAATGTCCTTGCTATAAAAAATACCCAGTGATAAATAAAGCATATTATAATTCAGAGTCACAGAGTTGTTTGTCTGACAGTAAAATAATGGCCAATGGATGAGTTGTTCAGGAGCATATCAGAAAATCTGTGTTACAAGACAATGTTCAAAGGGTCTCAGTAGCATGCTGATTGGTCTGCATGTAAATTAAAAAGAACTGAGTGTTGCATGGAGAGATGGGAAGAAGCGATAAATATCCCATTTAACATTTTCAGAATAAGATGTTGGTTCTATGTGCAAATGTGCTATTTTCTGAGATAGTCAAAATTAAATTATGCAAGTTTAATGTAGAATTAATTATGAATTACCATACTTCTGCATCAAATAGTTACCTTTTTTAAAAAAAAAGAGGGTCACATGTAGATTGTGCATACATGTTTCATATACTATTTTTCAAAACAGATGTATATTTGGAAAAAATAAAGTAACTGCTCAGAATTGGATAGGATTTCTTTAGATCCATGAATGTCACCAGCTACAACCAATAGCTGCCTCACCTGTGGGGATTTGATACTCTTGGTTTTTCTTTTGAGAAGATGGCTTAGATTTCCATACAATATAGTTCATGAAATTCCTTCTAAGAAAGATTATTTTCTGACACATTTGAAGAAACCTTACTTGTGAAGGAGGGTATGCTACAGGTCCTTTCCCTTGAAGGTGGCCATCAGATCAGATGTCTTTTCTATAACTTCCTCACCCTTTGGAACAGCCTCTCCTCTGATATTCAGAGGGCCTATACTCCAGGGGTGTCAAACTCACGGCCCGCGGGCCAGATGCGTCACGCGCTGGCCATGCCCACCCCCAGTTTAGCGAAGGGGAAAAAAGTTGTGATATGTCACGTGACGATGTTGTGTCATCGCAAGATTGACACCCCGGCTCTACTCTATTAGCCTTCCAGAGGGCTGAGACAGCCTGGCTTTTCACCCAGCTTTGGACTAAGGTAGAGGTGATCCCAGCAAATGTAACAGTTTATGTACTGTGTGGCACTGTGGTTCAGATACATGGTGTTGTCATAAGGTATAGTCTGTTTTAATTATTCTGCTTTCATTGAATATTATTGTGAGCCATCCAGCATTATCTTCTATAAGATAGGCAGCCATGTAAATTTCTAAACCGTGGCTGTACTTATATCTTCCTTCAGCTTCCCTTTATTTTACAGACCTGCAAAGGTTGTAAATGCAAGGATTGGTCATAAACTTAGTTTTTCATCAGCATTGTATTTGCCAATAGTTGCTAAATGAGGCAGTCACTAAATGAGGTCTACCTATTAACTAAAGCTTGGTGGATGGCAAAACTTCTTTTCCTGTCTCATTCTTAAAATACCATACACATTCTGTATTCATGATGGATTCTTTTCACACAGGCTTTCAACATGGCAGCAATTCCTGGATTGGCCCTGTGGCTATTGTTGGAATATACAAAAAAAAACTAGGCAAATATGTCCCAGTTATTTTAGAAGGAGGAGGAGACTCCTTGTCCACTGATACAAGAAGGTAAGCATAAACATGCTTCATGTGATTTTTCCACTACCACACAGTTTTTTGTGTTCCCTTGAATTGTAAAGATAGAAGAGAAACCTTTGCACCACAGCTAGAAACAAAGAAAGCCTACTTTATACGAGTATCCAAGGCAAGATGTCAAGGCAAGATGTCAACTCTCGCAGTGATGAAATTATCCTGCTGATTTCAGTGGTCTAAAAATATTACATCTGTTCACAGCTAACATTCCTTTACACATAAATTCTAAAAAAAATAACATGAACAAAATGGCACAAACAGTGCAGCTATTCGTAATGCAAGGCAATTTCACCCTGCATCAGCATTTCGAACACTACAAACTGTAGTTTTGTTGTGAAAATAAGGAGTAACAAGTGACAAGATTTATCTGTTTGCATGTTGCTTGATGGCAGTATCTAAGAAATCTCTCTTCGTGCTCCCATATAAAACACGCTTCTGTTTGATATTTGTGGTAGTTCTTGTTTTCAGTTCATTAGACCCTAGAAAACTTGAAGGTCAGGGGGTGGTTCATAACAGCAGGTTCATAAGGACATTCCCTGGCAAAGAGAATGTGATAATGTAATGTGTAAAATTGCTCAAAGATTTGATTGGCAGATAAGGCTGTAAACCCACCTGGAATGGCTGTGAAGAAAAGAGTCGTTTCAAGAACACCAGTCCTTTTTCCTCTTCTAAGCAGCAGGGGAAATTCTATCTGCAAAACAAAAATGACTACAGACAAAGCCAGCTTCTGATGACTGGAACTTTATCAGTTGAACCCTTTCATTGCTTAACCCCCAATGCTCAATTATAAGAGTTATGCCAGCTGAGTAGTAGGAATTGGAGCAAAAGAAATGAGGAGACTTCTTCCAACAAACCTTGAACAAGAATGGAGGAACAGGTGGGGGTGAGATTCTCAGCTGCCTGCACAGCTGGTCCAACACAAATCTGTTTCTCACCAGCTTAAAGATAACTGCTCCATGTTTTGGTGAAGCCTCAGTATAAAAGAGGGAAAGGAGGAAAAAGGATGAATTTTCCAGTGCTTACATTGAACACAACTTTTTACAGGTTACCACTGCTGCAAAACTAATACCACATATATTTCATTGTCCTTTGCGCTAGACACAAATGGCTATTTGAATTTTTTCACCAAATTTCAGTTCAATGAAATTGAGTTGATAGTTTTTGTCTCCAGAAATTTCTTAAAGGCAAGACTTTCACTTGTTCACTATTGGAAAAGCTAACATGGTTCCCCCATGATTACATTCCTTTCCTTGAGATTTAATGGAAGGAATAGAGGCAAGAGAGACTGAAGCTACTGGGGAAATTATTGCATTTGTTTTTGTTTTGTTTTCTAAAAAGATAGGATATTCACATATGTATCTTGGCCACATCATAACTAAATCAGTATGTGAAAACCACATTTATGAGAATTTTTCTGAAACTCTTTTTTGAAAGAGATTCTAAAGTAAATTTTCAACTTTCAATTTACTTTATATTTCAAAGGAAGAACAATTTCTCTGCCTAGTTCTTGCTTTGTTACATCAGATTAAAAATTAGAATAGAATATATGAAAGCTCTGTTGATCAAACTAAGGACATATTGAGAGTGCCACCTGATTTCCCATAAACCATAATATCTATGGGAAACTTACAACCAAAGAACAAAGTACAATATTATCCTTATACTATTGTTCTATAGTTATCAATATTTAGACCTAGTCCTATTGATCTTAGTGATTGGATACAGCTGTGCCATGAGAGGGGGATCAAGTCAATTTATTCATTCCTGTATTAAATAATTTCATGTATGCCTTCACCACCTCTTGTGAAAGAGAATTTCATACCGATTTATGCAAATCAGTTTGTTAAAATCTCCCATCTTGATTTGATGACCACAGCTTGTAGTCACTATGTGTTATTTCAAATACCCATTTCATTTTCCTTTTTTTCTGAACCTTTTCCATTCCAATATTGTCATAGTTTGGGGTCTTTTAAAAACAGTCCCTCATTGCAGTAAGACTTTTTGTAAGAAGTTTTTTCTCCTCTCCTTCCTAAGGAATTTGGTTTAGTTAGATATTATCCTTATCTGTACAAAGAATTATCTAATGGAAGATCAGTAATATTTTTATTCTGCCAGATAAAAAGAACAAGCTGTCTTAAAAGGAGACAGAAAATTGGTCAGAATCTGATTCAGGTACACATACTGTTGTGTTCCGACTTAACAAGCAGGTATTTGCATACCCGCCGCTGATTGGGTTAAATCAGTGGCGGGGAGTTTGAAGCGTTGTCACTGGCCAAGCTGGCTGCGGGGAGCTCCATAAAGGTGGCTTCCCTGCCGCCAGCCGCCAGTCTGCTGTAGTTAGTGCTAACCGTTATTAAAGTGCTGAACGGGGCTTTTTCGTCTTGGCTGTTATTCCCGCGCCTATCTAACACTGGCGACGAAGGCAGTGGGAGAAGACGACTGAACAAAGGCACCTCGTGGCATCCATCGGCCATCTT
>QLTV01002542.1:985368-1014979 GCA_003457575.1 Thermophis baileyi | reverse complement strand
ATGCCGGGGACCCCAAGGGGGGAAAAGCGATTGGCATAGATGTCACTGGGCCCAAGTCATACAAGGTCAAGCTGGACGATGGCCGAGTGTGGAAGCGACACATCGATCAGCTAAGACACAGAGTGGGAGACTCGTGGTTGCGTCGCCCCGAAGCCGAGCCACCATCGCGGAGTCAAACAGACACTTTCCAAAAATGCGGGTCTCCGCCCCGCCAAACATACAGTCACTGCGACCCAGACAATAGCGAGAGAGACCGGGCCCTAGCTACCCGACTCCACAGACCCCTTATCTCAACCCGAGAAGGCGAGCGGAGGCACCTACCAGGAACTAGGGAGCTCGAACGAAGCCGACCGGGGACAGAGGACCGGGAGATCGAATCTTGAGCCGCCACGCCTGGAGGCCGGTTCCAGATTTTTCCACGGGACGAGGACGGAGCAACACAAGCCATGTCCACGCCGAACGAAGACTCCAGAGAGACTGAATCGCGCAGGCCCAGTCGGACTTTACGGCGGCCCGCCTATTTGCGCGACTACGTCACCCACACTAACACCGGATTGGTCAATTGCTGAACTAAGAGGGGAGGGGTGTTGTGTTCCGACTTAACAAGCAGGTATTTGCATACCCACCGCTGATTGGGTTAAATCAGTGGCGGGGAGTTTGAAGCGTTGTCACTGGCCAAGCTGGCTGCGGGGAGCTCCATAAAGGCGGCTTCCCTGCCGCCAGCCGCCAGTCTGCTGTAGTTAGTGCTAACCGTTATTAAAGTGCTGAACGGGTCTTGTTCGTCTTGGCTGTTATTCCCGCGCCTATCTAACACATACATACACAGACTGCTTTACTAAATGTATTTCTGCCCATCAGATATGGACAGCTAGACAGTATCTGGTGAAAAAGGATATCAGCCTTAAAATCACCTTCAAGTCAATTTTACTATCAGCAGAGAGGAGTATCTGTTGTTATTCCTAGTGTAGCATGAATAATACTGACCATGGCAATGTCTTCCTTTGGTGGCAGCACCTGGCTGATCTCAAAAAGCTGAGCATAGTCAGAATGGAAATCTTTTCAATGATCCTTATATAGAGCCACTGCACATCATGCCCCAGTTTTTTCTTTAAAGTTGCCTTTTCCAATCTGTTGCCCCTCAAATGGAATTGTAGGAGTCAAAATTCCCAGCCAACCCAGATTATAAAAGAGCTTATTTTAACAAGAAAGTGGTGGGCATAAAATAAGTTCTGAGAGGTTGGAATAACAGCAAAGGGTATGTATATTTCCAGGGTACATACTGCTAGCTAGCTATCATTAAAAAAAAACACTTTGTCATGTCCTATCTTAAACCATGGTTTCTCCGTTTAAATTATCTCATAGATAGTTAAAAAAGAAAAAGCTATCAGCCTTGGAAACTCATTGGTTGATTCAGGACCAGTCATTCTCTTAGCTTAACCTTTCTTATTGAGTTAGTACCACAGGATGAAATAAAGAGAATTCCGGGGGGTGGGGAGAGGATGTAAATAGGTTTATCCCTCCAAAAATATTTTATTTAAAAATAAATGGAACGTATCTTCCAAACAAACAAATAAATGATTAGGGACTGCCATGGTCCTTAATATTTGAGCAACATCTGGAAAAAATATCCATTATGATGTATATAACTGCTCTCTTGTGTACAGTACAACCATCCGTGGGACTCAGTATTTTATTAATGCGATGTAAAGAAATGCCTGCAGCTAAAAAACAAATAGAATACTTTTGCTGAGTTTGAGAGAGAGAATAAAAATTATACTTCTAAATTACATGAACCCTACAAAGATTGCACTTGGAGCTAAAAGACAATTATGCTGATTATACATCTTCCAGCCATTAAATACAGATTTGTTTAGTTCATAAAATTATAGCTGAGAATTGTCTATTTAATTTATTGCTAGAATATTATAAATGTATATCTTTTTAATGAGAATTTAATTGTACATCTAAATGACCAATGTAGTTTTATGATTTATTAAACAGAAGTTATTTTTCAAAGCTTTTAAACTTTTAGTAAAGGAATACTGCTATTAATATAATATGATAAATGCTTTTTCAAATTAAAATTAAATGAAGTAGGAAAGGCATGGTTGTTTTCTAAAGGTACTACTGTTTTAGTGGATATGTATCAGAGCTACAGCTATTACTTTAAATACTGGCATAGCAGTAAAAGCAAAAAATATCTGTCGATATTTTAGTTGTTTTAATATTTTTACTAGTAAATTGAGATTAACTTTGAAAAATAGAGCCAATGGTTTTGGAGAAGTTATTGTTTCTTGGCACATTGATCTCAATCCCTGCTGGTGCTAAATTGCTGATGGCTTATTGTATATGTGAATTTAGCCAGTGTGGATTATTCAACAAAATTCAGAGATGTGTATTCCTTATTAATTATTCTCTGTTTAACTGAAGTTTTGCAGTATTAAGATAAGGGAAGGGAAGGGAAAGGGAAAGGGAAAGGGAAAGGGAAAGGGAAAGGGAAAGGGAAAGGGAAAGGGAAAGGGAAAGGGAAAGGGAAGAAGGAAAAGGAAGAAGGAAAGGAAAGGAAGAAAGGAAAAAATTTATTTTGATTTCAAAAAGAAAATTTACAATAATTTCTACTTTGCAAATAAAAATATATCTATTTAGCAATTCATCCATGGTTTAAATGTTAATTTTTGTGTTAATAGAAACCCAAGTTTCAGATGGGTAACCTATTCAGTTCATAGGTAAAACTATACTCCAAATTGGTTTCCGTGTATCCATCATGACATAATAGCAGCTATGTTTAGTAAAAAATAATAATAATCTTTTTTTAATGTGGCATGTTCACAAAATTGAAAAGGTTGTTGAAAATCACGGTGTTTGTATTTTGTGGGATTTTCACAAAGGTAATGATTGTCATATAGAATATAAATAAGATCAGATATAACAATAATTGAAAAGAAAAAAACAATATATGGGGACTGCAGTATCAAGGAAAAAGAATTGGGAAAAAATTACAAAATAATAGAAATCTAATGATTGAAATTAGAGATTATGAAAATATCTTTGAAGTCTTCCAGTTATTGAGGTATTAAGCAGAATAACAGGTTAATAATACTTTTTAAAAGAACTAAATATTTTGGCTGTTATATCACTGATGGATTTCCCAAAATCATTGGGCACATGTCATATTTGATCATCTTAACTGAATAATTGCTAGTTTCTTGGCTGGATCTCAATTTTTCAAAGGACACAAGTCAAAAGATGTGATTAGTTTTGTTTGCTTTTTATATTATATTTCATTGACAGAAGAAAACAAAAACAACTTTGTACATGGTTCACTGGATCACAAATACAAGTAATAGATAGTGGATATAATCCTCATTGAGAGCCCTTCTCCATTTTAACATTCTCCAAATGAAATTGGTGACCACAGTATGAAATTGGTGACCAGGGCATATTGGGGTGGAGGAAAGCGCTAGTTGAGGATTATTGGTCCAGTAGTCCCCATACCTATGAATATAGGGAAACTCTGAATTACAAAGTGAAAAAGGACACAAACATGATAAAGTGTGATTATTCTTTATACAGATACTTTGTGCATTACAACATTAGACATTTTGAAAACTCCAAGTGTATTCTACTATCATTCAAATTTTGTCTCTTTATTTCTTACTGACTTCTCTGGAATAACATATGTGACTTGCAGTAGCATTTTGTTTTTACCGTGGAGATTTATTTTATCTGCACAGTAACTGAAAATCCTTTTGGCACATAATCATAAAACAATAAGCCATGTGTTGTTAATAATAATCCCCTGTTATAGAAAACTTTTTTTCAGCATAGCAAGTTGTTTAAGCATCATATGTCAAGAATGTGATCTGAAAGTCACTTGGGGGGAGGGGGAGGGACAGGCAATGCCTTTCAGTGAATCTTATATGTAAGCAGCTGTTCCCACAGATCATTTACTAAATGTTCCCCAGCATTAGTCAAGGGATACTGAAAAATATGCATTGGGCTTCAAAAACAAAACATTAAGCAGGGACGGAAATATCCTACAACTCAACAATATTCAGAAAATACAGCAGATTTGCAACAAAATGATCTCATTTCAGAAGGTCCCTATCAAAAAATTTAATTCCAAACTATAAGCAGGGGTGGGTTCTAACTTACCTCACTGCAGGTTTGCTTCCTCCCGCGTCGCGTGGCCACGCGTGGCATGCGCAGTGCCAAAAAAGCCAAAAAAATTCCAAAAAAAGCCAAAAACAAGATGGTGACACATGCACAGTGCTGGAAACTCGGCTTCTGCGCATGCACAGAAGAAAATAAAAATTAAAAAAAATTCCCCCAAAATTTAAAAAAAAATTCCAAAAAAAAGATGGCGGCATCCACGGACCGGCACCAACCGAACCGGCTCCGTGACATTACCAGTGGATTGCTACTGGTTTGGGCAAACCGGTCCGAACCGGGAGGAACCCACCTCTGACTATAAGAATTTACAAACAGAAACAAAGAAGCAAAAATAATTCAGGAATCGAGGAAACACACTTTCTAAGTTATTTGCTAGAAATGTTTGGTTGATTTTTTTTAAAGTTGAAATAGAGCAAAAAACGAAGCCCCAGTTTGCTTTTAGTGGGAGAGGTCATATAATTCCCTAAAGTTTTTTTTTTCCTGTGAGTTTGACTGTAACATATTTATTAGCAATGTGTAGTACTTTCTATTCAATCCTGAAACGTGCTCCAGAGCACACAGAGACATGAACGTAACACTTGCCTGCAATTCTTTCCAGCAGATGCATATTTTCCCAAAGGTCGTCTTGCAGCTACTGTGAATCCTGAAAAAAGACATACTTCTTCAAAGAGTTGCAGGCAAGTGTCATCTTTGCACCTCTGCATATTCCTTTTTGGAATGAAGAACAAAGCATTCCACAGTTCTGCTAACCATTTGTATTTTTTTATTTGTGCATCTAAAGACTTTTCTTTTAATTGCAGACAGCACTGCCAGATTCTCAAGTGTGCATTTAGATACATAAAGAAAGAACAGGAGAAAAATAGTAGCAATCTGCATTTAGTATTTTTAACCTTGTTAATATGTTCTTATTCTTAACATGTCTTTCTTTTTTCCCCTTTCCACTACTAAGAATCATTTTATATTTCCTAAATGGAAAGAATTCAAAATAACACCTGATTTTCTTTTATTAAAAAATAAAGGGAGGGTGCAGCTATTATGTGTTTCTCATTCCAGCTGTCCTATAAAGACTTGTAGATAACAGAATAACAAAGTTGGATGGAACCTCAGAAGTCTTTTAGTTCAACCCCCTGCTCAAACAGAAGACCATTTATACCATTTCAGACAAATAATAAACTTCATCTGTCTTGTGATGAAGAGGATGGGGACAAGATTTAAGATGAAGATGAAGATTATTTGATCAAAAGAAGGCATTGTTGTATGTTTGATCAAAAGAAGTCATAGTTGTATGTTTTCTCTCTTTTTTCTCTTATTTCAGAATAACAAGAATAGATATCTGGAATGATCACAGCCTCTGATAAAGTTGAACTGTTCATATTTGCAGTCTCTTCTCATATTTCATCTTAAGATTGTCTCTAAATGTGGGTGCCAAGCAGTAGTGGGTTCTAAAACCCTTTACTATCGGTTCGCGCGCGACGCTTCTGCGCATGCGCAGAAGTGTCCTGGGCGGGTGGGCGGAGCCTTCCACCGCCGCCGCTATCAGTTCTAAGAACCGGACCGAACCGGGAACAGCTGGTGCCAGGCCTTTAATAGCAGGTACTTCCCTTTCCTTTTCCCAATTCGTTTATCATCTTGGCTGATGATATCATCTAGGGAACTCAAAAACTTGTACTTTATATTGGGCACTTTAAGTAGGCTAATTAAGGTAGTATCTAACTACTGAATTAAAAAACAAAATTAGTGAAGTTGCACATTGTGGCCACTGACACTTTGCCAACTCTCTCCCTCAACATAAACATAAAGTGATAGCAAATAATTATTACAATTCAAAGCATCAGGATGCTCTATGTCTCTTCAAGAAAATATTTCAAGAAAAAAAATATTCCTGCAGTTCTTTCCTCATTCAGAGAAGCAGGGTTTTTTTTTAATCAGACAGAGCAATCCAAACAGGATGAAATAAATAAAATCCATATAAAGGACCAACTAAATCCTAACACTTAGCCAGAAAGGATGTAGTTGCCTATAGGCAAAAAAAAAAAAAAAATATAAAAAAAAAAAAAAAAAAAAAAAAAAAAAAAAAAAAAAAAAAAAAAAAAAAAAAAAAAAAAAAAAAAAAAAAAAAAAAAAAAAAAAAAAAAAAAAAAAAAAAAAAAAAAAAAAAAAAAAAAAAAAAAAAAAAAGATCTTTTCCTTTCTCCTCCAGCCAAATTCACCCTTTTTTTTCTTCTCAATTTTTTATTTTATTTTAATACAAATAATCAAATTCACCCTTGAAATGGTCTTTCCAGAGGAGCAGTTGTTTATTTTTATTCCTGTTGCCTCCTACTCAGCTTCCACCATTATGGATGAAACATAGAGTGGCCTTATAATCTCAGCTATATGAAAAAATCTGTGCATATTTATTTAGGAATAAAGCTGTTTAATTCTGTGCCACTATTTCTCCAAAAAGCCTGTGTAGTATTGCTGCTTTCAGCTTCAGAGAACATACAACAGCTTCATCAACTGAGTACTCTCCAGATGTGTTCAGCTGTAGAACCTAGGGCAGTATATAAGTCTAACTGCTATTGCTAAGTTTTGATGTATTTTGAATATTAGCAATTGCAATAGCAATAGCATTTACACTTATATACTGCCCCATAGTGCTTTACAGCACTCTCTGGTTGGTTTACAATGTAGAAACATTATTTGCATATTGCCCACAACAATCTCGGTCTTCATTTTACTGACCTTGGAAGGATGGAAGGCTGAATCAACTTTGAGCCCTGTCAGGATCGAACTCCAGGCTGTGGACAGAGTTTTTGCCTGCAATACTGCATTTTAATCACTTCACCACTAGGGCTCATAGGTTTCATTGCTATGACCAGGGTCTCTGGAGTTGGTGGTATATTCAATTGTAAATAAACAAATAGAGATACTGTAAAATTACATATGCAAACATAGGAAAGAAATAAAAGATACGTAGCAAATTACATCACTGGGCTCACTAAATAGTTGATAAGCAAAGAAAAAGAAAACACAGGACCCCTATCCAGAGGTGGGTTCATGCCGGTTCGGACCGGTTCTTTAGAACTGGTAGCGGGAATTTCCCCCCGCTCGCCGAACCGGCAGCGATGGCCGGCTGGACACGCCCGTGAACCGGCTTTCTCAGCTCTCTCTTGTTTTTCGCTTCTGTGCATGCACAGAAGCTCTTTTTTGCTTCTGCACATGCACAGAAGCTGGATTTTCAGCACTGCGCATGCGCGCGTGCGCCCACCTGGCGTGGGAGGAAGCAAACCGGCAGCAAGGTAAGTTAGAACCCACCCCTGCCCCTGTCCTTACCCTCCTTAAGTAAAATGATTTCTCTTACTTTATGAGTTCATCCTGAAAGCACAAAGCAGTTGTATTAAGTTAGCAAGATTGAATTGTTTAAAATTTCAGGGATGTCCGCCAAAAAAATAATAATAGGAAGTTGTATGGAAAGAAATGTGCTGACAGCAGTAATGTTTTGGTAATAATTCATGTGTTGTAGATGATGCTCTGGAAAGCAGCCCAGCTGGCTAATGCAGATTGGTGATGCTCTTTTGCTGATGGCTGTACAATTGATTGACATTTCTGCTCCATCATGAAATAAGCTTGCAAATTAAATGGAAAGAAATAAAAAGGGAGGGAGAGTTAAAATGAGACTTGAAGTCTGAGTGTTTTATACTACATAAAGTTTGGACAGCTGAATTTTTCTCATAAGAAACAAGTTTGATTTTTCAGCTCAGATTGTTTTCAACTGGGGTTCCACCCAGGGGTGGGTTCTAACTTACCTCTCTGCCGGTTCGCTTCCTCCTGCGCCACATGGGAAGTGCGCGCACACACATGCGCAGTGCTGAAAAATTAAAAAAAGCCCCAAAAAAGCCAAAAACAAGATGGTGATGCATGCGCAGTGCCGGAAACTCGGCTTCTGCGCATGCACAGAAGAAAAAAAATTCAAAAACAAAAAACCTCAAAAAAAATTTTTTTCCCCAAAAAAAAAATTTAAAAAAAAAAAAAAAGACCGTGGGCGACTGCATGCACATTGCAGGAACTCGGCTTCTGTGTATGCTCAGAAGAAAAAATAAATATAAAAAATAAATTAAAAAAATTATGTACACACAGTACATCCAAGCAACTACTTATGACCTCTTCTCCCCCCCCCCCACCAGTATTTCTCTTTTAGATACCACTGTCATTGTATAAATATGCAACTATTGGACTTCACCAAGGCCTATGTCATTCTGATTCTTTAGACACTGTGCTTGTAAATAATAAAATTTCAGCTGGGAGTAACCAGATGAAGGTAACAATTTCCCAAAACTTTTTGTGGGACAAAAATACCACATTCTGCTTGCATAAAATACTGCCTTCTGGGCAACAAAGAGACTTTAAAACATTGGTAGTGTATCACTACTTGATGAATGATGGCATTAACAACAATGCCTTACTTTTCACCTAAGATATGAGTAAGCTGCAACTATTTTAGTTTATCTTATGTTTGGTCATGTGTTTTTATAATTTAATAAAGCTGTATTAGGTAAAACATAATAGGAAGTCATGTACATATTTTAACTAATAAGATCAATTTCAAAGTAAAGATTGAAATAACATTTTTAGCTGCATCTATACCACATCCAGTCTCAATGGGTTAGACAAGTTGTGAAAATTCAGCAATCAAACAGGCCATTGTATTAATCCATAATATATTTGGAGTCTGCATGCTAAATAAATACTAAAATTGTATTTGGTCAATTCATCCTTAGGGTTGAATATGTTTTATGAATTTAGCTACTGAATTTGATAAAACAGCAGTAGTTTTTCAACTTGGATGTATCAAATAATCACATCTGCGTTGATTTAGGCTAGCCCTTGCAAACCACAAAATAACTGCACAAATCCATAAATTGGTGCCAGCTAATCCATTGCAGAACAGGAAAATTGTAAAGTACAAGTATTAAATTACGGTGTATAGCATTGTTGCACAGAATTTTGTGCAGTGCAGTACCTTCTTGCAAACATTGTTCCCAAATGTTCACTATAGTGATAAAGCCTGAATATAGATTATGAGAAGTTCCTATGTACAATATGGTTATTTCTTCAAATTTGGAAACCAGAGTTATTGTATATTGTCCTGTGAGTTCTGTTAGTTGCCCATCATGTATCATTATAGTGCCAAATCACAATGAAAAGAATGCTTCCTCTTTGTCAAACAAAAATGATATACATAAGCACTCAGGGTTTGTCTGGAATTATGTGTCATTACAATGAACTTTGCATTGTTAGTTCAACCACTGAAAGTGACATCATAATAAGCAGTATATGTGTATGAATTAGTCAGAATTTGTGTCTTATTTATAAGTGTTACTCTAATAAATATCTAGTTAAATCCAAACTCAATCTTCAAAAGCTATTGCCAAAGTGCTATCCAACACTTGGCATTTTCTTTCCTTCATAGATGAAGGAATAAAACTTTCAACTTGGTCAATTTACTCAATTTAGCTTATATACTCCCTAATATGTTTAGAGCTGCTTTTTGTTCTAGTTGCTATAGTAGCATAATGAGATTGAGAGCACTTTGTTCTAGTGAGTAAGGCACCAAGCTAGAAACCAGGAGGCTGTAATTTCTAGTTTTACCTTAGTCATGAAAGCCAACTGGGTGACTTTGGGACAGTCATTCTCTCTCAGTCCAACTCACCTCACAGATTTGTTGCTATGAGTAAAATGGGAGTATTATGTGTGTTGTCTTGAGTTATTTATAAAGATAATAAAGGCAGAATAAAAAACCTAATAAATAAATAAATAAATAAATAAATAAATAAATAAATAAACAGGCCACAGTTCTATTATTTGAAAATAGTTCTAATGACATCAGTAGGTCTTGCTCAAACCTTATAAGCTCAATGTGATATTTTTTCAACATTAGTGAAAAAATGCACTTTTCAATGGCAGGTTACCTCTATGTTTGATCTATTCAATTAAGTGCTTTTAATATATATGGATTCATAATGCTAAATGCCTAGAAATATATGAGATCATGGCAGAAACATAGCATTCCATCAATTTTTCATAGCATTCTATTCCCTATGCATATAAAAAACACAGCTCAGAAAAATGACTCTTATTATATACCATAAACTCTTCACAAATATCCCAAACATTAACATCATTCCTCAGAGAGTTCTCCCTGACAGAGAGAGAGAGAGAGACTTTTCTTTGTGCTTGCAAATAACCTAATCACGGAACACATTGATTTACAAAATCCTGAATTCATATCAAATTCATTTCAAATCTGAAATTATCTGTAAAATTGCATAGGAGCAGAAACAACTATTTTAAGATTGAAAAATCTGATTTTAAAAAATCTCCCAAACTATACTATTAATACTGCCCAAACTTTTTTTTTCCAGAAATATCATTCATTCTATCAGTTTATATGCCTACAAACCAGGTATCAACAAAGAGATTGGGTGTTGTTTTTTTAGTGTTTTAAATAAAAAAGGAGAGAATGTAATAACATTCCATGATCAAGGGAGTAGGGATATACATAATATTCTGGGTTGCCTTTGAAGCTGAAGAAAAACAATGATAGCTAGTCATAAATAAGGATTACTCTAGTCTTGTGTTGCTTATACTAGCTGGAAGTTAATTGATGGTCTAAATTCAAAGTGCTTGCTTTGACCTATGAAGGTTTTCATAACGTGAAACCTTGGTATCTAATAAATAAACATCATCTCACACAGACTTATGTATAGGCCCTAAGCAGCCTTCTCTAATCTTTGTGCCCTCCAGATGTACAGTATGGATTTATCTTTCAGAATTCCCAGCCAATTTCACCATTGATGAGAATTCTGGGAGTTGATTCACATATCTGAATTACCTAGGTTCAGAAAGTATCCCCAAAGATCATCTTCAATGTGCTTCTCTCATTCTGAAAACCCAACAGGAACATGTGCATGCTTAACATTTTAGCTATTCCTGTTCTATAATCAAGGCATCTTAACTCTAAACTGTTTTAAGAACAAGATATTTAGACTGAGTTCCTTAGACAACAATTTGTCAGGAATTCAGCCCGATCCTCTCATTGTACAGTTCATCTACTAATTTGCCCTACCATCCTCATGTTGCAAGAAAGAAATGGCCAATCCTTTTTTTCCCCCTAGAGTTAGAGTGGGCGTTGTGTTCCTGGACATATCTATATATTGTGTAAATATATATATGTATATTGCAATAGTGATGAATATCTGGAGCTCAGGTGAGGGATGAGCGTGAAGGTTCATTCTCCAAGCTTGAGGGTTGGTTTCTGAATATTTCATTACCAGGCTAGAAATACGTTGCAGGAAATACGACTTCAGCAACAGAGTGGTCAATGCCTGGAATACATTACCTGACTCTATGGTTTCTTCCCCAAACCCCCAAAACTTTAACCTTAGACTATCTACTGTTGACCTCACCCCATTCCTAAGAGGTCTGTAAGGGGCCTGGAATACACTACCTGACTCTATGGTTTCTTCCCCAAACCCCCAAAACTTTAACCTTAGACTATCTACTGTTGACCTCACCCCATTCCTAAGAGGTCTGTAAGGGGCATGCATAAGCGCACCAATGTGCCTACCGTCCCTGTCCTAATGTCCCCTTTTATTCATATACATTTCATGTATTAATAACCATGTTTATACCTATATCTGTTATCTAATGCATGTTTGACAAAATAAATAAAAAATAAATAAAATAGATAATATCTTCAGCGGAGTTTAGGGGATGTCAGTTTCAGTGTTCTTCTCTTTATAAGGGTTTCAGGACACATTGACCTACGAACCCCTCAGAATCCAAATCAACCGGACAGCCAACCAGAGACAGCACCGACCCTCCACCAACCCATGCAACCCCCCCCACCAGCAGTTCACCTCCCAATGACCCTGACCTGATGTAATCTCCTTATCATAAGACCCATCACAAGACTCACTGATGACTCACAGCTGACCCATCACAAGACCCTCACTTGACACACCCACACCTTAAGCACTTATAAACAGAAGAACACTGACATCCCTTAAACTCCACTGAAGATGTTACCTAGCCTGGTAATGAAATGTTTGGAAACCAACCCACAAGCTCAGAGAACGAACCTTCATCCCCATATATAGGGTATTCATGGAGGAAAGAAAATACTAACTTGGTGGTTCTTTTCACTTGGTTCTTCTATCTGCTCCATCTGTGTGCTAATTAATATTGCACACATTTAAAAAGAGGCAGGGCTTTCAATCAATATCATGATTGCCATCTTGATGTTTTTGACCCCCCACAGATGCCCCATACAAATTTAAAGCATATGCACAGAGCAATCAAATCAAATCAAAGTCCAATTTCATTCTAATCAATTCTGGGTATCATTTTTTATCATGCTTAAAAACACAACAGCTAGAAGTTTTGCCTTTTATGTAAAAGACTGCTAATTCAAAAGCTGACAGAAGCCTTTTAAAATTAATTATTCTTTCCTTCTAGCTCCTTCTGGCTAGCTAACTTTCCCTAGATAGTTGAGGGTGCTTTTTAAAAATAAATTAAAAAAGGGGTGCAAATGATTGAGAAATAATGAAATGCATTAGCCTTCTGCTAGCCAGGAAAATCTAGCTAACACATTGAAGGAAAAATAATTTTAAGAGGTTTCTGCTAGCTTTTGAATCAGCAATCTCTAACATACTAGCAAGCCTCTTTATATTGTACTATTTTAAGACTA
This sequence comes from Thermophis baileyi, assembly GCA_003457575.1. Taxonomy (NCBI): domain Eukaryota; kingdom Metazoa; phylum Chordata; class Lepidosauria; order Squamata; family Dipsadidae; genus Thermophis; species Thermophis baileyi. The sequence continues at coordinate 1,002,076 of QLTV01002542.1, read as the reverse complement.
ACAATAAATGCAACATATTAGAAGAACTTAGATGAGCACAACTGTTGCAACTTCCTCGGCAAAATAGCCAATGTACAGCTACTTTTATCTTGTAAAGAGGTAGTAAAGCATCTGGCCAAGAGCCAAGAACTCTCAAGGAGATATAAGATGAAAACTGCAATAAGAAAACATGCCTGTAGGTCAAATTTGCAATGGTAGGGACATGAATTTAAAGCTGACATTGTCTGTTTCTACCCTCAAAACCTGGTTACTGACCCATTTTAGTGGTAAAACAATTAGGCAGTGCACATTAGCCCCGTGTCTACTAAATGATCTTTCCCATAATTCAGTTAAGACCATTCTATTTTCCCAAGATCTTAAATTCTTAAAACTGTTTACATTGTAATTCCTTTTATGTTTATGGTTTGATGCACATTCACTTTATCGTGTGTGTGTGTGTGTGTGTGTGTGTGTGTGTGTGTGTGTGTGTGTATTTTATTTGACTGACTAGAGTCACTCCATTCCTGGCTTTAAAAAAAAAAACTTCTGTATTATTATTGCAATAATAATTAGTATAGTTTAGGTTATTATAATAAATGTTTTGTCCTTTCAATATATAATGAGTAATGAGTAACATGCAATAGAATATTCTTGACATAACAGCAAATTATTCACTTTAAACAGACTTTTCTTTTCTTTTAGAAATTCAGTGCTGTGTATTAGATAGAAAGCTTTGGTGATCAGGTAGTACAAGCCACATAGCAAGCAAGTATGTCCAAAAACATTCCTATCATTTTAAAATGTTGCATTAAAACTTCTTCATGGCAATGATGGAAAGGCAAGAGAGAAAGCAAATAGATGAACAGGGAATGAATGAATAAATGAACGACTAGATAAATATATAAATGCATACAGTACATATAGAGAAAAAAGAAAAAAAAAAAAAGCTATAGTTCTGGCTCCATGAAAAAAAAAAAAGGTTTATGTACTTTTACTGAAAAGTATTATTCCCCAGCTGTCCTCTCCAAATTAACATTTTAAAAAATGCATTTGATCCAATTACAGCATCTCCATCAAGCTGCAACATTTCTAGAAAATGGCAAGATGGTTCTGCTAGACCAGCTATTAGTTCTTGATTCTCTTTAGTATTAGTAATTTAATCTGGCATTCAATGAAAGCACCAAGAGACATTTGTAACAAAACCCAAGGTTTCTTTTTGCCCATCTTTTCTTATTGCAATAATCTGCTTACTGAATTTCTTTCAATAGTCATTAACTAGAAAGGTCTCTATAATAAAATAGATTTTGATGTGTTAGCACAATTTACTTGATATCTAGAAAATGTATAATTGGCTGCACACTGTACATTCATTTCTCCTTTTTATGAGAACTCAGGTGATATAATAATTTTGATTTTTAAGACATCTAACAATACTTCAATCATGGTTTGATCTGGTTTCTAAAATAATATTAATCACTTAGCAAAATTGAAATACAGTATTTTAAAAGCAAAGTGGTACAGATTTCATTTTTTTCAGCTGTGCTGAAACAGAGTGAAACAGAGTAATCAATATGATAGTTATAGATAGATAAATAGATAAATAGATAGATAGATAGATAGATAGATAGATAGATAGATGATAGATAGATAGAGATAGATAGATAGATAGATAGATAGATAGATAGATAGATAGATAGATAGATAGATAGATAGATAGATAGATAGATAGATAAACTATTCCAAAATGTAGCATTGGTTATATGTGACTGATAGCAATTATCTTTAATTTCATGTAAAATTATCAATCTGAAATCTTTTGTATGCAATGTTTCTGAATTAAATGGCATCCTATTGAAAGAATTAATAATTCAGGCTGTGATTATTTGAATCACAGCAGGTTGCTCTTTTTTTCTTTCAAACCGCAGTCTATGTTTTTGAAAATTTGTGCATAGATCAGTTGTTTACCTTGATGATGTTATCCATTCAGTTGAGTCCAACTCTTGGCGATTCTATGGATGAGGTCTTTCCACATTTTCCAATCTTGCACTATTTCTGGTGTCTGCTTTAATAGTGTCCAGCCACTGTGTTCTTGATTGTACTTAAATGCATTCAGTAACATAAATGTGCAATGATTTTTTGTCTTTTTTTTATATATATATACTATGTTCTGTCCATTATGGTGAAACTTGCATTCACAGAGAGGTTTTAGAATCACTGACTTTGGTGGCCCTCTTAATGCTATAGTAAAAGACTTGTTGATTATTTTTATACAATGCTAGTTAACAATGGACGATAGAAATCTACCAGCAAAAGAAAGCATTATTGTTGTTGTTGTTGTTGTTGTTGTTGTTGTTGTTATTATTATTATTATTATTATTATTATTATTATTATTATTATTATTATTTGCATGATGCACTGCTTCAGTGATGCCTTTCCTTTAACAAAATTGCTGAATAGCTATATGCAGAATATTCTCGTCTCAAAAATATTTAAGACATTTCTGCCTTTTTCACTCTCATATTTATTTATTTATCTATCAAATTTAGATGCTGATGATTGTAAGATGAGAGGTGACACTGAGCTTACAAGATAATAAAGTATATGGAAGAAAAAGCAATTTATAAATATAAAAACAGATTAAGATTACAAGAGAGTAAAACAAACTGAAAAAGCCCACAAGTTTAAATCAGGGAAGTGGTGGCGGCTTTTCTGTTATTGCATTAGCCAGCTCCAGCCAACTGTTTGTCCTTCAGGCTCCATGCCAACCAGCATAACCAGGTTTTAAGGAATTTCCTGAAGGCCAAAAAGGTGGGGGTGGACTTCACCTTCTGCAGCAAGATGTTCCAAAGGGTGCAGGCCATGGCAGAAGAGACTCTACTCCTGGGCCCCACCAGCCACAATTCTGCCATAGGCCTCTTCTGCCACACAAGTGGAGTAGGCCAAGCCCATTGGAGCAAGATAGCTCCTCAGATATCCTGGACCTATATCATAAAGGTTTTAAAGGTAATGGCCAACACCTTGAATTGGACTCAGAAGCAAATCAGCAGCCAGTACAGCTTGGGTAATACCATAGAGGTATTACATGTGCCTCCAAAACTGAACACGCTGCTGCATTCTGGATAAATTGTAGCTTATGAAAACTCTACAAGGGTAACCCCATGTGGAGTGTAATGCCAATAGGACATGACCAGGATATGAGTGACTGAGCTCAGAGCCTCACAATCCATAAAATGATCCAGTTGGTATACACCTCAAAGTTGTTCAAAGGCTCTCCTAGCCATGACTGCCACCTCCTCTTTGAGGAGCAGTCGCAAATATAGGAGAACTCCCAGTTGCACTCCAGGTTTATTTGAGGTAATGCCACCCATCCAGAATAAAGATAATAAACCTCCAGATCCCGAGGTTCCACATATCCACAGCCACTCTGTCTTACCAGGGTTCAATTGAAACCCCTCCTGCCCAAACAGGCAACCACAGCATCACTTGGATCACCATGGATGGAGATACAGTATAAATCTGAGTATCATCAGCATGTTGATGATATCTCATCCCATGGTGTTGGATGATCTCCCCCAGCAGTTTCATGTAGATATTATAAAGCAGTGGAGAGAATATGGAACCTTGCGATACCCCACAAAGGTGTGGGCTGGAACTCTCGCTCCCTATCAACATTGACTAGATGCTATAAATGTGTTTTATTCTGATACTCAAGTAATACTTAGTATTACTATTTATGAATTTAAAATAACAGTATTTCCAGTCTGGACTGTGGATGTAGACAACAGTGACTATTTTAATTTTTTTATTTATTTAGAAAATTTATATGTCTCCCAACTTACAGTGACTCCAGGCAGCTTACAGAAATAAAACCCCAGTACAAATCTAATAAACCTCCAGCCCCCTGGTGACAACAATCAAACCAACCACTTAATATGCTCTATATCACCCTGAGGTCTCCAGGTCCATTGGCAATCTAGTTTTGTATTTTTTACTCTAAGAATTTCAAGGAAATATTTGTTTGGAAGAACTTTTAGAGCTAAATTAAATTTCATATAGTTTATGTACTATATGAACCTCTCTAGACATTTTTGTCTTCTGCCAAAGTCACAACAATATCATTAATGTTTTACTACCACCCTAGATGTATGTTATAGATTTTTGAGGATGTCTTTCCAATTTTTCTGCCACACAGATTTAAATAAGAGCCATGTGAAAACCTATCCCTGTATGATTTACTTATTATCCACAAATTGGGGATTACCTGTGTGGATTTAACAAAACCTTTTGCAATTACTTTTCAAACAGCAGCTGAAGTCCATGGTTTTCATTCATGTAAGCTCACTTGTATTTTATTGTTTTCAGGTTTTTAATAACCACAGTGCAAAATATCCTAAAGTGACATACAGTTGAGCTTCAATGTTTAACTGAAATTCTGGCACCAGTCCAGCTGTCTGACATATCTTTCTTTGTTTCTCATTTTGAAAAAGGATTATCCTAAGATGCCGTAGGAAGGAGCAGGAGCCAGGTCAGTATATTGGACAGAAAGCTGAATGAAATGCCAATCTGCAAAAAATGTAGCATAAAGAGACAGGAAAGCAAAATTCCTAACTCTGGCATTGTGAACATTTAGAACAAAAAAAAAAGATAAAGTCTTGAGGCAAAACCAACTCATTCCAGAAGATTCTCAGCTACGTTTTGTAATCCTCTTTGATTTAGTGTATTAAGCTACCCAAGCTAATGGGGAGACAGAACAGATATTGATGAAGAAAGAAGGGGAGCCAGGACAACTTCCATAGATGAGAAGAAGGGTACAACCTATTTCTTATAATACCAGAATGTTCAGTAGCTTTATTATTGCAATTACAGATGAAATAGCTCAAATCAAAGCCTCATGTTTCAAAACCACACTATTACTAGCAATAAAACCTCTATTAGCTCATAGATGTCCACAATCATACAAATGCCAAAAGCATATAAAGAGTCTGTATAAATATTTCCAGAGGTTGAGTCAGTAATTTGAAGTACATGATAGAAGCCAAGTAGTTCAGCTATCTGAGCAGACATAGCAAGAAGCATATTATGAGCTTCCAGAACATTACAATTGATAGTAATAGGGTATATGGACACATGCATTATTCACAATAAAACTAGTACCATTAGCATGCAACTTCCAATCAGCATTAGGCACAGGAGTGTCTTAATTCAGTTCAGTCACTGTTAAAGTAAGAGTTAAACAATCTGTATGTTCTAATGCAGGGGTGGACAGTTAACTTTCTGAAGGGGCCACATGAGAAACTGGGACTGTTGTGGAGGACTGAACCAATAGGCTGAACTTAATTCTGCTGCTGGTGTGGAGGGAATGTGGAGCCATGCCTCACCTTGCCTCAGCCCAGCTAATGGTGTTCTGTCGCAGGTGCAGAAAACTTCTTTCTGTTGCCAGGAACATACTTGGCTTGTTCTTCCACCCCTGCAGCATGCTTATTTACATTTTATATTTTAATTTCCAAGTGACCTCACACAGGCTGGACAGGAACAGCCAAAGGGCCCGGATATGGCTCAGGGGCCATAAAATGCTCAGGTGTGTTCTAGTAACTTATCATTTTTTTCCAAAAACTGAGCAGAATTTAGGTCAAACGTTCTTTTGACAGTCACATTATGAACTTGTAATACAAGTTCCTGTAGGAGAGGTTGATAACAAATGACCATGTTGTAATAGAAGCACCACTTATATGACAAATAGACTATGGGATGAGTACGGCTCCTGTGCTAATATCCCATGAGCTAATAGCCGTCTTCAGCTACATACAAAATAAAGAGTTTGTCATAATCTGTCATAATCCCTATACAGGAGAATTGGTTTTTAAGACATCATACAAAGATTGGAGCAAGGCAGCTGAATCTGGTATCCAATATCAACTAATCCTAATCTGCCCAATGAAAGAACAGATTTTTCCAGCAGTAGATGGAAAGTGCAATGACATGAATTATTGTTGGGTCTGGACACTTCCCTTGTTTTGAAAGGAGATGCTCAATGGATTTTATTTTAAGATGATTCATCAGTAATTTTGCAAATCCACCCAATATCTGGAGTTCTCATGTACAGTGAGAAGAAAAAGTGAGCCAAATCAGGGATAGAAAAATTACACATTTTTCCCAGGAGGTCAGGCAAAACAGCATTTGCATTAGGAAACACAGGTTTTTGTTTATTCACCACTGCACTTACTTCTCATGCATCATGCATCAGCCTGTATTTAGGAGAAATATTGGAGAGGTTAAATAAAATTGCATTAAATAGAAGTACAGCAATATTCTAAAAAAAGTTCTGTAAATGGGCACACTAGGGGGAAGAAAGCATTGTAAGGATGAATTATTGATCAGGCTTTCAATTAAAAAATATGACAGTCCTGGGTTGAGCCAAATAAAATTGCATCATCAGGTAATAAATATAGAATTAGAAACTTATCAAGGTTATCTGGGTGAACAATTTTCTCCAGGTCATTCCAAATCTATATATGATATCATATATAAAACCAACTTTATATACTTTGTAGGGATATCCTTTATTATTTTCCAGTCCCTTCTGTAACTCATTGATATTCTACCTTTCTTTTTCTTACTATTTTTTCTTATAAAGGTAAAGAAAGCTTAATTCCTGATGACTTCATAGTCTCCTCCATGAAAATTCCATGACAATAATATGGAAGTGGTTTCTCATTAGATTTTTTCCCCCCTAGTCTATTTTACAACCATGAGACTTCCTAATGGTATGCCATCGAAAAATTACCAAGGCTTGACCTTGCTTTTCAAGATCAGCCTTTTGAAATTCAGCCTAAAAGTCTTTATCAAAATAGAGAATTCAAATGATTGCAATAGTGAGAAGCACAAAGGTCGCAAAAGACTGGAAAGGCTTTCTATTCCTGTATTCCCTTACATATCTGTTATCACCTGTTCTAGACTGGCCCTGCAGAAAAGCAGAGAACTCTTTTCTAGGATTCAATTGTCAGTCCAGATATCTATCAAGTGAAATGGAGGTTGGACAACACAGGTACCAAAACAACGCAGACAACACCTAGTTGGTGCAACAGAAGCATGCAATTAAGATAAGCGGATAACTGTGAATTAGATGTTGAAACCTTGTTGATAACCAAGTCAGAGAAGAAAGACCTGTAATTATCTATCACCAAGAGACGCAATTGTGATGCACTAAACTGAAGCGTTTGGTAGCCTAAAAGCCTAGTTGCCATAGCTGACTCACTCATATTTATAAGCACAACTTTAAAAGTATTAATTGCATATGCTATATAAATATCTCATGTTTTCTCTCACAAAGTTGTAGAGATGGAATATTGGATTAGGGAAAATAATCAATAAAGTGCACTTAATTTATACAATCAGAGAGAGAAGAGAGAGATAAATTATATTATAACTCCCTGTGGATAACTATTTGAAGGAGGAAAAAGCACTTCAAATCAGCCAAATTGAACCAGTATTGGCTGGTATTGAATCCAATGTACTTTATGAATAAATTAGTGAACTAATTCATCTTTAGAAAAAGAAACTTTGTGCAAAATAAAGTACAGTCATGGAAGAAAAAAACTATATGACAAGAATATCTGAAGTATGGGACTCTATGAGCTGGTCAGTGGTATTGTCAGGGAAAGATTCTATGACAGACTTCTAGGATCCCAAAGATTAGGAAGGCTCCTAAATATAGTACTGTAGTTTGAAGAAAGTAAAATTATTAGAACTGAAAGCAGAAAGCTGTGCTTTGTTTTCTGTAGTATATGGTTTTGTGTCTGATGGACTGAGTATCTATCTTGTGATGCTGTGATATCATATAGTGGGTAGGGCCAACTTTCCTGATCTTTCTGTATGTTATAGGATTGGGGCAGTGGTGAAATCCAATTTTTTTTTACTACTGGTTCTGTGGGCATGGCTTGGTGGGCGTGGTGTGGCTTGGTGGGCATGGCAGGGGAAGGATACTGCAAAATCTCCATTCCCACCCCACTCCAGGGGAAGGATACTGGAAAATCCCCATTCCCTCCCCATTCCTGGGGGAAGGATATTGCAAAATCTCCATTCCCACCCCACTCTGGGGCCAGCCAGAGGTGGTATTTGCTGGTTCTCCGAACTACTCAAAATTTCCGCTACCGGTTCTCCGAACTACTCAAAATTTCCACTACCGGTTCTCCGAATTACTCAAAATTCCCGCTACCGGTTCTCCAGAACCTGTCAGAACCTGCTGGATTTCACCCCTGGATTGGAGGTAATTATAGACATTTATATGTTTGCCTTTCAAGAACTTAAACCATGTATTACTACCTTTAATTTGCTAAAATAGCAGAAAATGTGCAGCTGAAAAATTATGTTGATATCAAGCAGTACTGTAGCTTTGCAGAATGGATGCTGATGGACTACATGTAGCCTGCAGGTTATTGGTCGATCTTTCCTAATGTAAAGACAGAGGCCATAACAAGTCCATTATTTAAATAAGCTTCATTGCATGCTTTAGAAGTGAGCTGTGTGTGGTAAGAACAGACTGAAGGAAGACTGTTGAAAGAATAAAACTCTACTCTTCTGCCTAAGTTTGATTTTCTTGAAACTGTGGTGAGAAGTTTGCACATCTGCTAAGGTCAAGTAAGCAAATAAGAGCCAAAAATTAAAATACTGACAAGAAAACTTTAGGAAATGAAAATTAAACAACTTTCAAATGTTTTTGGAAATGCCAAGACAATCCAAGAAAAGAAGAAAATAATTTGAAATCAGATCAAAATATCTATCTATCTATCTATCTATCTATCTATCTATCTATCTATCTATCTATCTATCTATCTATCTATCTATCTTTAGTTGTGGCAAAAAAGGCAATTTATTTTCATTTTCACTTCATATAAAAATAAGAATACTATCATTAAAATTATATAATTGATAAAATACTTAAAATCTGAGACATTGTTAATTTACCACTAGAAATTGCATTGGCTATCTGATAGATCAGGAGTGTAAGATCCAGAGTATTAATACAATTTTAACCACCTGGTAGTATTCTTATTTTTTTTCATATTTACATTTACTTTTTTTAGGACAATAATTTCAAGACAAATGAATTTTCTCTCAAATTTTCATTGTGAAAAAATAAAGAATTAAATATAAAAGTATATACAAAATCAGAAATGCATATATTATTGTAATATCTAATAAAATTCTACACTTTTACCAATTTCAATAGAATTACTGCTTCTAAAGTCTATAAAAGAAAACTACTTGATACTACAAGTCTCAGTTGTAGTTCTTCCCTCTCCAATGTGAATAAATGCAATCAGTTTCATCATCTCTGCCACTTTGCATAATTTAATTAACCATTACTTTAGGCTTGGAGCCTTAGATTAAATAATTCTTCTACCCAAAAATATCTGGGGAAATATAACTTATGTATTGTTCCAATTCTTCATTCTGGTGCTTTCATTTATACATGTACCAAACTTATTTTAACATTTTCATTCTAAGTGTAATTATGATAATAGGATCAATATTGCAGAACTCTTGGATAATGTGGGCAAATCTATTCAAAATAGTCTTTCAAATATACCTTATTTTCAAGAAATCTCACAAACAGGCATAATGATAGTTCAAAATTCAAGGGGCTAAGACTAATAGCTGTTACTGCTGCTGTGTCATGCAGAGCCAGAAAGTACTTCCACTGCTGATCATTTTTTTTTAATCTAGAAACTCAATAAACAGAAACAAATGCAGGCTTATAACTTCTCTCATTCCTTTTCTCATTCCAAAAATTCTACTAATGTGCACATCCATATACCTACGTATATAATCTATCAGAATGATATATGCAGTACATCTTCCCTTTAGGGAGAGAGTTATTACATTATATCATGCCCTGCATGTAAGATTTTAAATTACTCTATCCTCCTCCTCCTCCTCCTCTCCATTCCTCTATTTTTGCAGTGTTTTCACTGTCTCTTGTAAACACAGCTTAAATTCCTATGCATATGCATTGCATAGCTGGCTAGTTAGTGTTTAAGATCCAGAAGAGCTGAGGTGGAGCACCCACATAGAACATTTGAGAATGTTTTCAATGAGACCCTTCTGAGAACTACAGTTTCCGAGCATTATTATATCTTCCTAGAAATTTTTACCAGTCTCAACTTGACCCTTTCCTCATGCTTCTTCATATTTTTCATGCAAAATGACATTGCCTCACCATAAAAGAACTATCTGTTTTTATTGGGAGCTATAACTTGGGTCTTCATCATTCTGAAGCTTTTCCACCCACTGTGGTTAAATGGCCATTTTATTTCTAGTTTTCAGTTCCGCAGCAATGGTAGGTTCTAGTATTCCATGCTTCATTTTAGATAGCTCAATGGCAAACACTGCTTCCATAAATAATAAAATTTGGAATGAAATTAGGGTTCCCAAGGGAGCAATTTTGGACCTCCATGTGCCATGAAACTGTTAGGACTTCCTGCCATCTGAGGCTTCTGAGGTGATTTGGCTATGCCATGATGTCAGCCATTTTGTGAATAGATAAGCTCTCCCACATAGCACAGTGTCCACAACATAATCTCAGTACTCCACCTGTGCTCTCAAAAGAAAAGTTTATCAATACTTGCTAATTTGGATTAGTAGCCAATTGTATTTGGTACTCTAGCTCAAGAACACATGCTTTGGGGGATTCCTTTTTCTTTGTCCTGGGTTTATAATTGATTTTTAAAAACCTAAGTTAACCCCAAAATTGTATTTTGTAGTTATTTGTGAACTTTCAGCAGCAGACTAATTACTTTACCTTCTCTGTCAGTCTTCCTAGAAGAAACCAAACAATTTTGAGACTCTTAAAATTATAATAAAACGAATATTCTGCAAATAATCCAATCACTCTAGATTCCAGTTTCAGTTTCTCAGCAACAGAAAGAACAAGATAGCTAAATGAATCGCTTAAGACTTCTGTTCCATTATATAACAACCATTCTTCACATGGGTTTATTTAAGGACAAAATAACCTAAGCATTTCTTAAAATGCTAATACATTTATTAAGTGTAACTGGAATCCTTGAAGAACACAATACTGAGGAGCCTCATGTTTATTAATCACAGCAGGTGGCAATATCTAACCAGTCTTGGATGATCTTGAAAAGCTAACTAGGGTAAGACCTGATTTGTATGAGAATTACCACAAATCTCAAAGCTGTAAGGAAGTAAAAAGCAAATTAAAAATCCTAGAAGAAGGCAGTGGCAAAGCATTTCCCTATTGTTGCTGAGAAAATAACATGTTTCCCTAGGGTCACGAGGAATCAAGTTTGACTTTAAGAAGTTTAATTGCGTTTATTAAAACTATCCTTTATGCTGTATAAAGATTCATTAAAATATTATGCACACAATATGAGCAAATAGCTACGGCCACACAGAAATGTACAAGTAAGCACATTCAGTTTTGTACAGTGTTTTCCTTTTCTCTGGCATACTTATAAACATTTCATAAAATGAGCTGGTGCTACATTGTTATCCATGCCACAACTATATTTTGATGGTATCAAGATTCATTTATTTCAAAACAATAGTTTGTACAATGTCAAATCCAAAGAAATGAAGTCAAGCAGGAAACTAGACAACGAATTTCATATAAGAGAAAGCATTCAAGTGTGCTAAGTATTCACTTATTTATACCCATTTATTGTTATGGAAATAAATTTGCTGTAGCACACATGAGACTTTTGAGTTGGAAAGGACTTTCAGACAAGCAATGAAATATTTGAACATTCAAATACTTTTAAAACTTTAGTCTTTGTTTTATGAATGTGGCTTTCTCTCTCTCTCTCTCTCTCCAAACATGCACCACTTCTGAAAAATTAAAAAGCAAGCAAATAAACGATATAAAAATAAATTAAGGCAACATTTTAAGGATTTTTGCAAACTATTTTGAAGGCCTTAATTGCTTTCTGAAATGCTGAGAAAGTGGAAACTCTGAAGAAATAGCAGAATGTGGGAGGGAATAAGACAAGATTATGACCTTTCCAGCATCTTCCACAGACAGGCTTTATACTGTCAAACTGGCCTCTACGATAGATCTTAACACCTAGGCAATGTAATGTGAAAACAGCCAATTCCCTAGATAGCCATGTCCAGAACTATTTAAAATTTTACTGAGACCAGAAAACATTTGCTAATTAGTGCAGATCTTTCAATAACTGTATTTGTGATACTCTGTAATAGCACCCTAGAGACATGTTTTATTTGTTATGAATGCTTTTATGTTTTTTCAATCATTTTGATTGACTCAAAGCAGCAAAATACAAAATACAACTAAGAAATAAGCAGTTACATCAAAATATACAGTATATTTACATAATAATTCAAATCATAAACATTCAGTTACATCATCGCAAAAGCAACACTGAACATTTAGAACAATTGTATCGAGAATGAGAGTGCAAATCTTGTATCTGGATAGAAAACATTCCATAAGATAGGAATTCCTGCAGAAAATGCTTGCCTCTGAATTCCCTCTTGCTATGTTTTGCAGAGCTGTCCTAAAAGGATTCCCAGTGAATGTGTACTCTGTGAAGGCATGAATTGGGCATGCAAATTCTAACTGCAACAAGAAATATTCTAGATGACAATATGGGACTTTAAAGGTTATAATAACACTTTCAATTCCATCTAGAAATCATCTACCCCCATGCTGCTACTACTGTATGAGTGTTACACGAAAGTATTGGCTTGTTCCTAGTATTAACATTGGAGCTCTGCATTTTATGCTACTTGCAGTTATCAGTTAGTTTTAAAGGCAGTCCCCTATATAGCATAGTATAATGGTTGCCTGTGGGGTGACAAGTTCATGAATTGCCAGTGCCTTTAGCTCCAGTTTGGCAGCATGGTAGGTCAGTGGTGAAGATGCCTGGCTTGTCAGCTGGAAAGCCAGCAGCCCAGGTTTGAGACCCGAACACCATGCAACAGGTCCTCGCCCCAGTTCCTACCAATCTAGCAGTTTGAAAGCATGCAACTGCGAGTAGGTACGGTAAATAGGTACCACTTTGGTGGGAAGGTAAGAGGACTCTGTGATGTCATGCTAGCCACATGACCACGAAAACCCTGTCTTCAGACAGGACTGGCTCAATGGCCTTGAAATGGACATGAGCATTGCCCCATATAGTCAGCAACGACTAGCAGAGTAAAATTCTCAGGGACTCCTTTACTATTTTTACCTTCAGCTCTAGGAATGACTGCAACTGGCACATCTATCAAAACTTGGCAAATACTCTATTGACAACAGCTTTTACCTGCTATTTCAGTGAAACCTGAAAGACTGTGCGATAACCATATCCAGAGTTATAGTTGGTATTATTGCAGACTCTTGTTAATTTCTAAATGTATAGCCATCCTACCTTCTAAGTTTAAGTCTAGACCTGACTTGACATTGGGCCTCCCACAGCACTGTCTTCATAAAGATGTAAAGTTGGGTATCACCTACGTATTGATGATAACAAACTTCAAACAATTCTGCAGTTATGGCTTGCTGTCTTTCCAGGTAGCACACATCTTTTCCTGCTTTACAATCAGCCAAGTCAATAGGATTTCACTTTGATTCCTCCATTTGCATTCTGTTCTTTTAAAATTCAATTTAAACTGTATAGTCTTCTACATTTTATAAGGCTCAAGAGATTCTCTAACAACTTTCAATCTCCCTCTCCCCCTTCCAAAAACAAGGCCTCCTTCACTGTTACTACTTGGCTAAAATATATTCTCTTCCTCCAGTGGTATTTTGCAAGGATTAACGCTTCTTCTGAATATTTTTCTAGGATAACTCTATGTACAGCATGCTACAATAATCAAAGGATAGTGTTAGGAAAATGGGGAATGAGTAAAGAGGGAGCACTAAAAATAGATGTACAAGTATATTCTTCATCACTCGTATTTGTAGATCCAGAGCTAGAACAGGATTATGAAGGCACTAAAGCCACAGATCAGAGATTTCAGTGGAAACTGAATTACACCTTCCTACTGAGAGATCTAAGGTGGACATGGATATTGGAATGCCAACAAATGCAGAAACATTTACTGAATTTCATTTCCCTTGCTAAGATGTTATTTAAGTTCAGAAGAATTTCTTTTGATTAGTAAAATGTATGCTCTAAAATTTTGGCCAAGAACCTTTTTAAAAAGAAATGACGTTTTTCAGGTTCCCATTCCATTTCTTCTCTTCTCTGGCTGAGATTCCCTAAATATAGTTTACTTCCCTCTGGGTTGGCAGATGTTAAGTCAAATTTGATTCAATAATAAATTTCGCAAAATAACATACCAGGCTTTATTTTTCTCTGTTATCCTACCATTGTGACAGTAAAAGGAATAATGCCACTATCAATAAAAAGGCAGAGTAAGCAAGTGGGGTGATCCAATATGTTACCACAGGAGTTTATTGTAGTAAACATTTTTTGTACAAAAATGGCCCAAAATTTCCCAATTTTTGATGAAATTTGTTATGATTGTTTTTCACCAAAATATGTCAATAATGTTTATTGGTCAAACTGTGAATAAATCTGTCTTTCTTTTCTTTCTTTTTATAAAAAAAAACCCTTGCAACCAAAATTCCAGCAAAGAGTTCATGGGCAGTTCAGTTGCCGTGAAAGTCAAATAAGGCAGTGAATTTCAATCTGTGCAGAATGAAAAGTGCAGAAACTGCCGAGTAGGCGATCCCAAAATCTCCTTCCACCTGTTCATCCTAAATCTGTGCCTTGAAGCAAACTCCATGCTCAGGAGCTCAAAGTGGATGTAGCAGATACGCAAACAGCCAAGCCAAGAACAGCATGCTTTTGTCTTATGTCCATTTATAAACAATTCCAACAGGACAGAGCAGCAAGCATCTGTCCAAGTGTTAAGCATTTTGATGGTTATCCTTTTGCCTGAACCCACTGACTTTTGAAGCATGTTGTTTTTCAATATGTAATTCAAATTGCCTTCTTTCTTTTTCTTGATTCACATAAACAGAGGAGTATATAACCAGCATCTTTGTTGCTGAGAAAAATCACTTTTGGCGCAGCATTTGGCTGATTGCTCATTTTGCTTTGTTTTTGTCCCTTGTTACAGCTTTATTATTTTCTTCTGTATATTCAGTGCATACAAGTTTCCTTCTCCTAGAATGCCTGGAAAGTCAGTTTTTCAATTAATACTGAAATTCTCAAATCTATCATACAGGCATATACTCAGCTATATCTCGGTCTCATTTGCCTTATTTATTCAGCATTTGTGTTTTAGATTACTCTGGGGGGTATGCCTTGTGAATACTAAGCTGGTATACATGATAACAATATTCTAATAAAATAATGTCAGAAATTAAAAATGTTAAATGTAAGTGAATCATCAGTAAGAATTCAACAGCCCCAATTGACATTGATCTCAAAGTCTCTCTCCCTTGGTACTGCATAAATAAGCAGCTCAACTGATGTCTGCAGAGCGCAGGCAGACTGCCACAGCTGAAGATAATCCTTCAAATAACATAGGCCTTTCTGGCAGGCCTTAAAATTCAAAAATGGTACATTAAATATATTTATTTATCTGTCAGGTGTCTATGCATCACAACTCCAAAATGATTTGGGACAGCTGCACAAGGTTAAAAGAGACGACAAGATTATGCATAGAAACTCCTAACATTACATAAGAACTCAGCAATCATCTGAGGAAACAACATAATATATATATCCACATCAGCTCCCCTTCTCCTCTCAACTATTATCCAAAACAGCCTGAACTAAGGCCAGGGAGATGGGAACAGAGAAGAGATCCACACAACACTACCTTTTAGCTTGAAGGTGGGAGTTGTATACCAGTAGTGGGTTTCAATTATCTTTGCTACCGGTTCGCTATTGGGAGCGTGCGCACGTGCGGCACTTCTGCACATGCACAGAAGCTTCTGCGCATGCGCAGAGACATCTGGGCGGGTGGGCGGAGCCTCCTGCCGCCACCGCTACCAGTTCGCCTGATCGGGGCAAACCGGTAGCAACCCACCACTGTTGTATACTGTATATGTCTGGGAAATGCTATTCCAAAGGAAACATACAGCAATTTAGAAGGCCTGTTTCCTGGGTCCTGCTAATATCATTGTTTAATTGGTGGACCCAAAGCAACCCTCCTCTGTCAGAGAGAACAAGAAAGGTGAACAGGAGAGTGGACGGCCTGTTCTCAGATAACTAGGCCTCATGATATTTGATAACCAGCATCTTGCATTGCACTTGGAAGTCAAATAGCAGCAAGTGCAGCTTGTCTAGTTCTTCTGCCTAACCTTGCCTTCAAGAATGCTAAAGGTCCTGAACACGTCTCTGACAAGCCAACCTCGACAGTCAGTTTCCAGTGTACAGTATGATCTGCTGCTTCATCCATTACCAAATTGTGAATGAAGATGGGCTTATTCAGGGGTGGGTTCCTACCGGTTCGGACCGGTTTGCCCGAACCGGTAGCGACCTGCTAGTGACATCATCCGAACCGGATCGGTGGTTGCTGGTCCATGGGGGCCGCCATCTTTTTTAAAAAAAAAATTCAATTTTTTTTATTTTTTTTCTGAGCATGCTCAGAAGGTGACTTCCAGCACTATGCATGCGGTCGCCATCTTTTTTTGGCTTTATTTATTTTATTTTTATTTTTTTTTGAGCATGCTCAGAAGGTGACTTCCAGCACTGTGCAGGCGGTCGCCATCTTTTTTTGGCTTTATTTATTTTTTTTTTT
>QLTV01002542.1:913874-932115 GCA_003457575.1 Thermophis baileyi | reverse complement strand
TCCTTCCTTCCTTCCTTCCTTCCTTCCTTCCTTCCTTCCTTTCTTTCTTTCTTGTCTCTCTTTCTCTTTTCTCTCTCTCTCCCTCTCTCCCTTCCTTCCTCTTTCTTCCTTCCTTCCTTCCTTTCTTTCTTTCTTTCTCTCTCTCTTTCTCTCTCTCTTTCTCTCTTTCTCTCTTTCTTTCTTCTCTCTCTCTCTCTCTCACACACACTCACACACACACATTCTCTCTCTCTCTCTCTCTCTCTCTCTCTCTCTCTCTCTCTCACACACACACACACACACACACACACACCTGGTCTGGGATGAACTGATCCAGCGAGCTCCAGAGCAGCAGCAGCGGGAGAAGGAAGAAAGCGGTGCGTCCCCCATCATGGGCTGGATGCGGGCAGCGGGACCCGTGCAGGCAGCAGTCACCCAAAGGCCCTGCGGAAGCCAAATGCACCAGGCGCAAAAGGTGAGCGAGCCTCACCATGTCCCCCCAAGGCGGCTCTTCAGCCCAGCGCAGCGGGTCTCCCCCCCTCACTGCCAGCGTCGGCCTTACCTTCTAGATCTTCCACGCGCCTCCACCGGCCTGAATACCATACCCTTCAGATCCAATGGAGACAGCGCATGGCTGCCCGTGAAGGTAAGGCTGACAGCGGCCGGCCCTCAGGAGAGTCGCTGCGCTGGAGCTGAGAATGCTGCTCCGGGAGAGTGGGCAGATGTCCTGGGGCTGCCGTGCTGAGCTCCAGGCAGCGGCAGGTGGTGGCCGAAAGGGGAGCTCCAGGTGGAGGCAGGCGGGGGGTGGCAGCAGTGGCTGAAAGGGGAGCTCCAGGCAGTGGCAGGTGGCAGCCGAAAGGGGAGCTCCAGGAGGCAGGTGGGGAGCGGCAGCTGAAAGGGGAGCTCCAGGCAGCAGCAGGTGGGGGGCAGCGGCAGCGGCTGAAAGGGGAGCTCTAGGCGGTGGCAGGCAGGGGGCGGCATTGGCAACCAAAAGGGGAACTCCAGGTGGCAGCAGGCAGCAGCGGCCAAAAGGGGAGCTCCAGGCGGTGGCAGGTTGTGGCGGCGGCCAAAAGGAGAGCTCCAGGCAGCAGCAGGCAGGGGGTGGTGGCGGCAGCCAAAGCGGAGCTCCAGGCGGCAGTGGCCGAAAAGGGAGCTCTAGGCGGCAGCAGGCAGGGGGTGATGGTGGCAGCCAAAAGGGGAGCTCCAGGTGGCAGCAGGCGGGGGGTGGCCCGCACAGGCTTTCCGGAAGGGACTTACAGGAGTCTGACTCCCAAAGCGCAGTGCTGTGAAACTCTCTCTCCCAGGCAAGAGCAGCAGGGGGGAGAAGCAGCAGCCGCTGACCTGGAGAGCACATGATGGAGCCCTCCACGTGTTCTCCGGTGACTTGTTTTCTCTCCCCCACTCTCTTGCTGGGAGAGAGAGAGAGAGTCTTTCGCAGCACTGCGCTTTGGGTCCTGGTAAGTCCGGAAAGCACTGCGCCAAAGAGATAGGATTCAACGTGTTTCTCCCTGCCTGGCTTTCTGGATGGGACTAACACTTACAGGACCCAAAGCACGACTGTGCTGTGAAAGACTCTCTCGCTCTCCCATCAAGAGAGTGGTGGAGAGAAAACAAGTTGCTGTGAGAACAATGCTCCATGTGATCAGCAGCTGCTTCTTCTCTCCACTGCTCCCTTGCTGGGGGAGCGTCTTTTGCAGCACAGTGCTTTGGGGACCCATCCAGAAAGCTAAGCACAGAGAAACAGCCAGGCCAGTACTTTCAGTGCCCACGAGGAACCAAGGCTTGGAGCAGTTTTGGAGGTTGTTAAGGAGCACCGCTCCTCAGCCCCAGCCATGCATTTTCAAGCCCGGGCTGCTTGGAGTGAAAAGCTGTTGCAATAGCCCGGGCTTGAAAACGCATGGCTGGGGCCAAGGAGCGGTCCTCTTTAACAACAACGTTCCTCATGGGCGCTGGCATGCCTTCCACTCTGCCACCAGCCGTGGGAGGAAGGTAAGGTTGGGAGCCCGATGGGGATGTGGGGGGGTGCAGCAAGCTCTGGGGAGGGGGAGCTAGTGTGACTTACCTGTAGGCAGGAGGAGGCAGCTCAGTTGGGGCGCAGCAGGGCAGGCACCACATGGGAAGACAGCTTAGGCAGGCAAGCCGCCCAGGAGGTGAGGAGGAAAAGGAAGTGACTGGGCAGGTCGGGTGGGTGGGGTGAGCGAGCGGCAACCTGGTGACTGGTTCGGGGGTGTGGCCAGCCAGTGGTCGCTACCGGTTCTGCGACCCAGGCCAAATTACCGCTACCGGTTCGCCCGAACCGGTGCGAACCGGTAGCAACCCACCACTGAATTCAAGCATTAAAAACTGAAGAAATTGTAGCTTGCCAAAACAAATTGTAGCCTCCACATCTCCTGCCCTGAGCAGAGGGTTGGACAAAAGACCTCTGAGGCCTCTTCCAGTTTTATTATTATTTATTAAATTTGTATGCCGCCCAACTCCCAAGGGACTTTATGATACTATGCTTATTTATTGTCCTTTATATCCTGCCTTTCACTATTAAGGATATCAGAACAACAAATACGACCCTCACAACAGCTTGGGAAACAGATTAGAATAACAGATAGTGACTGACTGCAACTGATTTGCAAGTTGTACTATATCTGTTTTGGTCTAATTTCAACAATATGCACATTGCCTCTGTACATTAAAATTTGACAATAAATATGAGGCTTCCAGCTAATGGCAAAGATGTTAATAGGCTTTAAGATATGTGACAAACCAATTCATCTCCATATTCAACACACACAGCAGCTTCACTAATGAATCTGCCAAACTAATCACCTGGAAGGATTATTTATTCTCTGTAAATGAATCTGTGGTTAGAGAAGTTTTCCATAGATACAAAAGGGTCTCCTAATGGGTGAAATTATTTTCTTACCAATCCTCTGCCTATTAAATGAAGACAGTATCAGACACTTCCTCTCAATCACCTCAAAATGTCCTATTTTTCTTACAGTAAGGAAAAGGTTTAAATAAGTTTAATTGATTTACTAATAAAATGTGCTCTTAGTCCACAGTTTTGAACAAGAGACATTTCTGTGACAGAAAATTTGGCTTTGCTATTATGTCTCCTTTAATTGTCATTGCTTACATGGTGACAATTTTTTCCATCTCCACTCTCTAGCAACATCTTCTTTTCTTTTTCCCCAAGATTTTGCCTTCATCTCATCAACCTTTGGCCTGTTGCCCATGGATGAACAAGCCTTATGGAGTTTGAATTGATGTTAAAGTGATCTTTTCCCCTTAAACAACAGCATAGGTGAGTGCAAGTCAAGATGGCTGCCATTACACTGTGACTGAACTCCCTCCCCTTTTAAGATGTGTCATAAGCCCAAGGCATGCAAAATAGCAGGCTTCCTTTGGAAGAGCAGGCTGAAAAAGAAATTGCTAGTACCTATACTGCCTTTCACTCGTCCTATTTGAGCCTTCTCCCCAACTCAACATGGCAGGGTTGCTTATAAAAGCTGAAACTTTAAAACAGGTGGAGCAAGGAGAAAACATGTATTTTGGAAGCTCAGCTACCACCACCAAATGAAAGGAGGAGTTTTCTTCACAGAAATGGAAGGGTCAGGAAATAAAAGAAGGGCAAGCCAAAGCCCCATGTTGGGAAAATGCCAGTGCTTTAACTGCTACTTATTAATAAAGAAAAAAATAGCAATTGAAGAAAATCCCAGAGAGAGAGATGATTTAAAGATAAAACAGTCTGTAAGAGTTAAAATGCTATTGTGCACTATTAGTAGTAGTATAGTATAATGTATCATAGGAGTATAAGGAATAGTTGTTGTGGCTTGCCCCCGTCCCGTGCAGCTGCTCATGGATCCGGACGAACAAGAACAGACCATAGGGTGGCAAGAGCGGTCTGTAGCGCCGGCACCGGAGTCCGAGACCAAAGAGGAAGCAGGGCCAGAGGACGAGGCTCAATTAGGGCCTTCTGCACCTCCTCAGCAGGAGTTCAGTGACTCCAGTGAAGAGGAGGGTCCTCTGATTGATGCTAGGGCATGCAGGGCAGCTAGCCGGCAAGAGTGGCTTTGCAGAAGGAGGTCTACTCGCAAGTAACTCTGCAGGCAGAGGGGCAACGCCCTAAGCCTATATAAGGTGGACTCACAACGGACCATGTTTGCTGGAAACAACGGATGTTTTTACCGGGCTTCTGATTCCTCTGTCGGTGCTATCAGTTGGACAAACTCCAGTCTGGGCTCTCGGCCAATGATCTTGAATGATCACTACACCTATTTTAGTTTGGACCAGTGTGTGTGTGTGTCGTTTCTGGGGATTTGCTACGCTGGGGCACAACAATAGTATGGAATACAGTTTAACAATAGAATATATATGGAGAATATTGTGTAGTATAAATAGTAATAGAAATAGGGTAAGGCAATACACATAGAACTCAAGCATATTTGTTGGTATGTTTCACTTTTGTATCTTAGATATTTTTTAAAAATAAACCATCTCCCCAATCCTTCTAGGAAGATATAAAAATCCAATTGTCTGGGATCCAATTGTCTAGGACAGGGGTGTCTAACTCGCATCGTCATGGCGGCGTCACGTGACGTATTGGGACTTTTCCCCCTTCGCTAAACTGGGCGGGGGCGGAGCCAGCACATGATGCATCCAGCCCATGGGCCGTGAGTTTGACACCCTTGGTCTAGGATCTTAATGGATCTTTTGAGAGTGAGTCAATCAAATTGTATATAATTTTAAAAGAACCTGAGACACTTCCATCCTGCAGCTGTGTCCACCATCTTGACTATTTTTATTCCTCTTAATGTGTCCTTTCCCATCCATCCCCATGAACCCCATCTACCACTATTCTGCCATTGTTTCCCTAAAGAGCTGGGTAGAATGCTGCATAAAATGGAAATAAAAAAATTTCTTGCTAAGCCTTAAATGGCCTTACATGGAAAAAGCATAACAGGCTGAAATAATATAATATTGAAACAAAAGGACAAACCAGCCCTTCCCGCTATTTACTGAGCAAAACGCAACTGTCTGAAAATCAGTATGTATTGCCTATTTGAAGATAGGAAAATAAGGTATTTTTATTGATTTGATTTCTATATCTGCCCAGAGACACTTGTTGAAATAACTGGCTATAGAAATCATACATAAATAAATAAAAATAAAATAAATAAAAAATCCTAATTAAATTACTACTTCTCACTTATTTTCTTTGTGATTCGGGTCTATTTTTTTTTAAACTGTACTCAGTGCAGAATATGACATAGAAAGAGGGACAAGTGAAAGATACTAATGGAATTCTGCAACCATTTACACCTTATTCCTATTTCAGACCTGTGACTGGAAGTGTTTTCCCTTCTGGTTGAAGATATGCAAAAGATAAAAGCAAAACCAGAAGAATCAACCATTTATTTTGCTTAACAACTCTTTCCCACCACTGCTTTCTAGTACTGGATATCAAATGTATGCTATGCATATGGTTTAGTTCTGGCCTATAGTTTCATTTGAAGAAAGGTGGCTGCTCTATGTTGGTCTGTGATCTACAGTTCATTTAGATCCTTGTTTCTATTCTGTCACTTCTATGATTAGCATGGGATTTTCTAAGATTAATGTTAGAACCAATCTTCTTTAGAATTGCTCAAGGTTTCCCTAGCAGGATCTGTACCTCTTGATCCTCCTCTTTTTCATTCTCAGTGTTAAGACTACCTCTACTACCAGACATTATTAAGATTATTGCTTCAGGCTGTTGATCCTTCTTTAGTTAGACTCATTATTTTTTATATTGCTCATTTTCTAAAATTTACCTGCAATTGGAAAATGCTGTATGAATCCATCTATGTCTGTCTTCTCTGAGGATCTTTCCCAACCGCTGAATTAAAGGACCCATGCTTGAGTTGGCTAAAACTAGTCTAGTAAGAGATGTCATACCTTCTCTTGCCTCTTGCCTGAAAGCCAAACCACATAGTTCCAATGTTGGTATTTCAGTTGTGGCTGAACTGTTTGACGCTTTTAGACCATTCTTAACTATTGTGAGGAAAAGAAACATTTTTTAAAAAGGAAAATTGAGTGAAATTTTCATGGAACTTATGAAAAGAATTTCTGTTTATTACATAATTGAAAAAATGCTTTTTTATTGCTCATAAGGGTGCCTGTGGAAGAATATAAAAAATCTGCAAAATGGTGGATATAGTGTCACAACTGAAGCTCTGCCTGCCTTGCTCCCTTGCAGATTTGTATCCCTTTCTCCCCAAATGGAGGCTCCCAGGTATTCCACCATCCATCCCTCCAGTACTTTGCATCCTCTCTGGCTGCCTACATTTCAATTAAAACCCAAGAACAGATTATCTCGCTTTTTTTTCAAATTAGAAAGTTTGTTGCTGCAGAATTATCAAGAAGTAATACAAAAATAACCAGTAGCAATCTGAACTACCTTGTATGTACAGTAGGTACAAAATAGTACTAACCAAATGAATTTTAAAGTACTCTCAGAATTGTGTAATTTCCCAAGGGAAGATGTTCAGGAAGTTAGTTCACAGATTTTAGAACCATTCTATGTGATTTCTATTGAGAATAGTGTTGGTCTAGCAGCTTAACAAGAACAGATAACAAAGTATAGAATAACAAAGTATGTACACACATCTTTAGATGTGTGTACATATTCAGTTAAATGTCTACTTCCTTCAGAAACATATTCTAGGACACACTGAAGCATTTGCTCAAGGAAAATGAGTAGACATAAGGCTTTTTTTTCCTTATTTTTGTAGAATATTAAATGATAATGTAGAAATTAAGGCATAGTGCTATCTATTTTTTCTTCTCATGGTAATAGGCAATTTCCAGAGATGCAACTGTAAGGATATATCAGAGTATTGCTGAAAAGAATTATGAAGGCCAGCAATATCTTATGGATATTCTATTTCTCAGATTGAGAATAAAGTAAATGCAGCCAAGTTGAACATGCAGTTTCCTTGCTATGTTAACTTTATTCCAAATGGGAATAAACTCTGATTGGTTATAATATATGTGTCAATGAGGGATAGGAGTAAATCAGCAATAATAACGAACTCATGAAGTATCAATTAGAGAAATATAGCTATTGTTTCTAGGCCATCAATAAATACAAGAATGGAAAAACAACTAGATCAGGCCAAAGGTTGAGCCAAGAAGTTCATAAAAAGGGCATGAGTTCAACAACACTCTCCCAATTGCAGCTTTCTAGTACTGGATATCAATGTATGCTACATATGATTCAGAAAGTGGTCTATTAGCCACTTAGCCTCTCTTTCCTCCATGAATCTACTAGCCACATTTAAAACTATCATACAGGGTGATCATTACCTGTGAATTTTATTGATTATGTTTAACAAACTATTCACTTAATCAGTTCTCAATGTTCGTATTCTTTTTGATGAGGAAACATATGCCATTCCTTATTTTCTATGCATTTATATTTCTTCTTCCACATCTTCTCTTTATGTCAAGAAAGCCACAAAAGCTATAGGCCTGTTTGGATGGCCATTTTCATTCCTTCCTTTGTAACTTCTCCATGTCTGCAATATCTTTTTTTGGGTTCAGTGACCACAGCTGACCTTGGTATTCCATGTGTGGTTGCATAATGGATTTATGTAAAGGCATTAGTTATTGTCAGTTTCATTTTCAACTGCTTCCCTAATGATAGCTAGCATGAATTAACCTTTCTTACAGCAGCCATACACAAGATTGACATATTTTTCTGGGATATCTATTATGACTATAAGTTTACTATACTAATCAATCATCATCATTAGATGTTTGCAATTAATTAAATATTTATTTTGGCAGCCCTAACCATGTTTACCTGTTTTCATTTTGCACACTTCTCCAATATGAAATTGTCCGTTTATTCCTACTTTCTTCCTGTTATTCATTCATTCAGGAAAAATTACTATGGATTTCATTAAACTCTGTAAGAATAAGAAGAGTGAAAACAACAGTATAATAATTTGTTCATTTTCCATGAACCAAGAGCCTTGGACTGCTTAAAGCACAAGTTAATTCAGCGCTTCTGATTTTTATATGTCTTTCTATTAACAATAGAAAGTCCCTCGGGAGTTGGGCTGCATAGAAATTTAAATAAATAAATAAATAAATAAATAAATAAATAAATAAATAAATAAATAAATAAATAAATAAATAAACAAACAAACAAACAAACAAACAAACAATAAACTCAGACCTAAATTGAAGTGGACTATGCTTAAAACAGTCCAAGACTCTTGGTTATAAGACTTTCAAAACACTGACATGGATCTGAATTGAAACTACTATATGCTGAATTTCTCTCAAATCCAATAATATGCTGTTTCCCCTGGTTTCAAATAAGCCATTTCAATTATGAATTGAAATAATGGGGTAAGAGATTAATTTATAGACCATGCTGGCACTTTAATTAGGTAGAGTGAGGTAGTCATCCCTGGTTGAGGGATTCTAAATTTATCTGTCAAGTATGGTAGCTAATACTCTCACCATAAAATTGCTCAAGAAAGTTTAATTGTCAATAGAAAGGGTATGGCTGTGGGAAGAGGGAATGGCCTTGAAGGACATTCAATATCTTTGATTGGTTCTTTATTCCAAAAGAACTTCCCTTCCATTTTCCCCTTACCATCATTTTAGTAAATCTCTCTCTCTCTCTCTCTCTTTCTCTCTCTCCTCTCTCTCTCCTCCCTCTCTCTCCCTCCCCCTCCCCCCTCTCTCTTTCTTTCTCTTTCTCTTTCTCCTCTCTCTCTCTCCCCCCTCTCTCTCTCCCCCCTCTCTCTTCCTTTCTCTTTCTCTTTCTCTTTCTCTCTCTCATTAAAATGGCACCAGTTCATCTCAGATTTCATGGTTCAGTTGGGATTCTTTCCATTCTTTCAGAAGACATTCCCAATGTATTCCCAATACTTTTTGCACAAAAGGGATTCACACATCAAAAGATACAATTAGTACATTGGTATGAGTTACTATCACAGTTAAGAAAATGCCAGACAAAAGTATACCATCTGCTATACCGTTGCCTCACTCTGAATTATGTGGAGAACAAATAATGCAAATTAAGATTCACACTAACATAAATATCTGGCATAACATTCACCCTATTCTTACAGTGTGTCAGTTAACAACATTAGGATACAGCACAATTCAAATATAATTCTATCATTTTCCGTATATTCTCCCTTTCTTCTTAGAACCATTCTTAAGTAGCTTCTGAAGGCAAGTTAAAGCACTATATTATCCAAGCCTTCAATTTTTGATATCTGTGCAGGAAGTGTTGGCAATTGTGTTTTTGACAGCAACAAGACATTCTGTAACTCAAAAGTCCTAGGCATTCTGTTCTGCTGTCACTGAATGTAATGAAAACATATTTCAACAGTAGGGAAGGAATCTATATCATTTTTTTGTTCCATTTAAATGGCAATGTTTGTACTTTATAAAAAGTTCCTACAAGGTTTCTGGTTCTGATCATCCCTATTGGCCATTTAATTTAATTTGCACTTGGGATATTGGATGCAATTCTGACAAAGCATATTTGATGATTGTCAAAGTAGAAATTCTGGACTGGTATTATTTTTGCATCTAATGTATAAACTTCCTTAACAACCAATCAGTGAAAGAACAAGTTTATTTCCAGAGTTGGAACTGGGATTTATAGTTGCTGACCTGGGATTATATCTGCTGGATTAAAGAAAAATGCTATAACTTAATGAAGACTGGGTCTTTTTGTGCTAGATTTTGCTGTGCAATGTAAATCCCCAATTTTTGTTTCCCTCTTGGTTCGTAGATAGTGAAGCGTAATTGTAATATAGCAAAATTATACTTCTTAGCAAAATAGACAAGTATTTATCCTGTGACATGGGAGGCATTATGTCTTGAATTCAGCAGGACAATCTCATTTAGCTACTGTATTTTTAAAGCAATCAATGGTGATGCATCTTGAATGTTCGATCACAGTGGCATTCTGAAAATATTCTATAAAAATAATAAAGATCACTTAGTACTTATGATTGCTAAGTTCACAAATATCACTCCAGCTTTTTTTCACAACTTGTCTTGAGTTGCTGTAACCATAAGTGGTTCTTTCTGCTAAGAAGATGTTTATCTTTTATCAAGAATTACAGTCGTATTCAACTATGACCACAAAGCCATGCATTTAGCGGTGTTGAAATGGCTCCCATTAAGTATTTCCAGTACATCTTTATCTCAGCTGGAATAACAATTCTGTTAACATAAAGTATTAGTTCCTGTGATAGTGTAAGTCATCCTGTCTTCAAAGAATGGGTGGAATCTGCTAGGCATGCTGCCTGCATTTAATGGCTAACCATTTTGTATAAGGTTCAACATTGCCTGCAGGTCTGGTGCAGAATACTAAAGAAATGAGTCATAAATACTTTGAAGCATACAGTATTTTTATTAGGTCTCTACCTCTTCTAAAAGTTAAACTGAATCTAAATCAGAGAATTTTAATTGGTGTTTGGGAAAGAATATACTACAGGAACTATGACTGGATGATATTCATCTCATCAGGAGTTTCTGGCATACCTCTGGAATTCGTCCACTTTCTTTCTTTTTTTTCCCCAATCTGTCAGAAAAACCAGTGTCTACTGATTCGTATATATCAGGGGTGTCAAACTCAAGGCCCGGGGGCCGGATCTGGCCTGCGGGGTGCTTAGATCTGGCCTGCGGGGTGCTTAGATCTGGCCTGCGGGACTGCCCTGGAAACAGCAAAGGTCCGACCAGCGGTACTTCTGCAAGCAAAATGGAGCTCAGGAGGATCGCGGGTGGCCCTCCCAAGTTCCGTTTTCGCTGGCAGAGGATTGCAGGAGGCTGTTGCAGCTGAAAACGGAGCTCGGGAGCCCATTTTTGCTGGCAGAGCGCTCGGGCCTACAGGCACCCTCAACACAAGTGATTTCAAGCTGGCCACGTACACCCTAGCCATGCCCATCGAGGCCCCCCAAGGTCAAACACAACCCTGATGCGGCCCTCAATGAAATCGAGTTTGACCTCCCTTGTATATATCAAGAAGGATTCCAATATAGATACTTAGGAGAATCAATCACATGGTACACTGAAGCAAGATACCGGTACTCTTTTTTAATTTAGAGATTAATTTGGCCATCGGGCCATGGTTTTAGATTCATTAATGTTCTGCATAGGTTATTGGTCACAGTTATTTTTTATGATCTTTCATATATTCCATTCATATTTTATGATCTTTCATATATTCCATGCCACTACAGTAGTATCAGTAATCACCAGCTAATATCATACAATACACCAGGACTTTGGTTAAGAGTTGTTTGCTATTCATGAAAATGTCATTTTGTTCATGTCCCCATGAACAACTAATGCCTGTTTTAAACAATTTAGGGACTGGCAAGAACTCTTGTCAGCCACACCATTGAACCAAATTTTCAATACAGATTTTAAAAATAGTTTAAATTTGGGGACGGGGGAGAATTAATTTTCACTCCATAGTCATTCATTTGATGTCCAATATATATGAGCTATTTCAGTATAGGAACATTTGCTGTCCCTCAATTATGTATCGTAGGACTTTAGAGAGTCTCTAGCCATGTTAATCTTCAGTAAGGCCTTAAAGCAAGGTGCCATTCATTGCTAGTGAATATTCTCTTGGGATTATAGAGAAGCAGATGTTTATCTTTAAAATAACAAGTGTTCACTAGTAAAATACATGAAATGATGCAACTGGCTCTGCAAAAATCTACTGGCAGATTCTTCATTATATGGTAGTAAGAATATGCAATCATCTACAAGATTTGGAAAAATATAACTTTTAGTAGTGAGGAAAAGAAATCTGTCTTTTCACAACTTTAGTCAGCTATTTTCAAACTATATTCAAACTCTATCACAAGATCATTAGGGGTCTGGAGGCTAAATTTTGATTAGTGTTGTCTAGAAAGAAAGCCTTCTCTGCCGTTGCCCCCACAAGAAAAGTAAGGTTTTACAATTAGGCAAGAAAAACCAAATGCACAGGTGTAGAATAGATGGTACTTGGCTAAACATTAGTAACTATTAGTGGGATCTAGGATTCCTAGTAAATAAACACTTAAGTATGAACCAGCAGTGTGCTGCAGCTGTGAAAAAAGCCCATGCACTCCTAGACTGCATCAACATAGGAATAGTATCAAGATCAAATGAAGTATTAGTACTGCTATATACTGCACTGGTGAGACCACACTTGGAATACTATGTACAGTTCTGGTCACCATAATATAAAAGAGTGCAGAGAAAAACAACAAAAACGTTTAGGGGTCTGGAGACTAAAACGTATGATGAACAGTTGCAGGAACTAGGTATGTCTATAACAAAGAGAAGGACTAGTGGTGACATGATAGCAATCTTCTAATATTTGAGAGACTGTCACAGAGAAGAGGCGAACAATCTCTTCTCCAAAGCACCTTAGGTCAAGACAAGAAGTAATGGCTGGAAACTTATCAAAGAGAGATCCAACTTAGAACTAAGGAGAAATTTCCTGACACTGAAAATGATTCATCAGGGAAATGGGTTGCTCTTGGAAATTGTGGGTGCTCCAGCACTGGAAGTTTTTATAAGAGATAGGATAGCTATTTGTCTGGAATGGCATAGGGTACCCTGCTTGGCAGTGGGTCAGACTAGAAGACCACCAAGGTCCCCTCCAACTCTGTTATTCTGTGTTCTATATTCTGAAAACACAATTACATGAACTTCATGTCAATTTTAGAGTAGCTGCATGGACATAGACTTGCCAAGACATTTCCCATAATCTGGTCGTATCATCTGGACATACATAGCCAAAAGAAATACTTATTGGTTTCATCATATTTTTCAATCACCTTAGCATGCAAAGTTACTCATGTTCTTATATTAATGGTATTCAACAATTTTAACTACCTTTTGCACACAAACTCAAGATCCTTCTGCTTTCTTTTTCTTGTGCCATCTAGTATAGATCTCACAAATTCTCCATTCTTCTGTTTACTTTGGTGGCAAAACAACCCGTCATCCTTATCTACTACAGCAACAAAAGGCAAAAGTGATAAAATGTTGCTCTATTGCTGTCTCTATGCCTCTGAGCAAAATAAACACACATATCTGGATTTTTCAATCTGCATTCAGTTTTGGAGCAATTCTAAATGGAGAATCTCTTCTTCCAATAAGATTGTCCAATATGACTGCTAAAAATTAAAAAAAAGTCTAGAATGGGGAAAAAAGTCTTGCTGTGCTAAATAACAGGGTCCATAGGAGAAGGTCCAAATCTGTGAAATGATAGACATGGCATCACAATCCAAACCCCACATGTTTTGTATATGTGTAGGCTCTGCATAAATGTACAAAATGGGCAGCGCTTGGATTGCAATACCATACTAGCCATCTTGTAGATTTTGACCCCACCTGGAGACACCTATGCTGCTAGGTCTGTAAAGGGTTGAGGTTTCTGATGTAAGTCCTAATTACTGTATGCCCAAGAATTTCCAAAGCTGAAATATGGTTTAGATTTTTGACACCAACACAAAACTTTATAAAACCTTAATAAGACCATACCTGCAATACTGCATTCAGTTCTGCTCATCGCATTACAAAAAAGATGTTGAGATTTTGGAAAAAGTGCAGAGAACAACAACTAAGATGATTAAGGGCCTGGAGACTAAAACATATGAAGCATGGTTGCAGGAATTGGCAATGGATAGTCTAGGGAAAAGAAGGGCTAGGGTTGACATGATAGCAGTATTCCAGTATTTGAGGGGCTACCACAAAGAAGAGGGGGTCAACTTATCTTCCAAAGAACCACCAGGCAAGACAAGAAACAATGGATGGAAACTAATCAAGGAGAAAAGCAACCTGGTATTAAGGAGAAACTTCCTAACAGTGAGAACAATTAACCATTGGAACAGCTTACCTTCAGAAGTTGTGGATGCTTCATTACTGAAGGTTTTTAAGAAGAGACTCGACAGCCACCTATCTGAAATGGTATAAGGCAGTGATGGCTAACCTTTTTGTTGTTGGGTGCCAAAAATGCGAGTGAGCGCATGCGATAGCGCGTTCATGTGCCGGCACCCATCGGAAGTTTGTCCGGTAGGCCCATTGGGCCTGTTTTTCGCACTCCCCAGGCTCCGGAGGCTTTCCTGAAGCCTGGGGAGGGCGAAAACGGCTTCCCCTGGCCCTCCGGAAGGCCAAAAATCAGCTGGCCAGCGCATGCATGCGCGCTGGAGTTGACGGCTTACGTGCCAGCAGATATGGCTCCGCGTGCCACCTCTGGCACCCGTGCCATAGGTTCGCCATCATGGGTATAAGGTCTCCTGCTTAAACAAGGGGTTGAACTAGAAGGCCTCCAAGATCCCTTCCTGCTCGATTCTGATTCTGATTCTGAACTTACAGGTATTTAGCCTTAACTAGGTCTGTTTACAAGTTATGTTATATACCGTGTTATATCCATTGCTTAAACAACTTATCTATTTTTCTAATACATTCCCTAGCTAATTTTGGCTCCTCTATTTTCTGTATTCTTCCTTAATATGTAAAGAATTGACTCCTTTTTCTCATATTTACTTACTACACAGTAATGGGATAATAGTTGTCCGTAGTGGAAAAGTAGCACACTGCAAAGCAAAAGAAATATTTATTTCCTTTCAAATAAAAAATACAGGCAGAGCAAACTGAATGAAAAATAGCTTAAAAATGGATGGGGGGGAGTAATGAGGGAAAAATATAAAGTAAAAGCTACTTTTTAACAGTCATTAGCTCAGTATTTATGTATGTATACTTTCATGCTTAATATTTCCATTTTCTGTTGAAGGCAGTAACTGAGTGGAAATAATTTTTAAAGTAATTGCCTGTGATTCTCCTATAGTAGTAATTACAGTTAAATAATTATTAGCTTCCCTGAATGTTACTTTGAAGTGCTACCAATGCCTCTGAGCACAGCTTTCTGTTGTGTTCCGCACTGTAAATGTCTACTTTGTACCCTAAGAGCCCTATAGATGGTGCTATTTTCTCTATTTCCAGATAAACCAGGCATTCTCAGCAGACACATTTTGGAACAATGCAGGAAATATATTTCTCCTATGTGTAAGACAGAATG
Source organism: Thermophis baileyi (assembly GCA_003457575.1). Lineage (NCBI taxonomy): Eukaryota > Metazoa > Chordata > Lepidosauria > Squamata > Dipsadidae > Thermophis > Thermophis baileyi. The sequence continues at coordinate 917,042 of QLTV01002542.1, read as the reverse complement.
GATCATTTAATCAATTAGAGAAAATATATCAGGAGGAAAAACAATGGCATTATTACATCCACAGGCAAACTATGGTAGTTCAGTTTATTCACTTTGACTCTGCCTAAAATAGTAACTATAATATTTAGCATTTTTAAAATCTAGATGTCCTCCTTTTTTTCTAAAAGAGTTTTCAAACATTATAATGCCACAAGTTAAACAGTAAGGTAAACGCAGTGAAAGGTTTAGTCTATAATCAGTCGAGAATAATATGGATTTCTTAACAACAGCAATTCATTTTTTTCTTCAAACAGAAACCCAGATAATTTTTTTTGAAACGTTTGCATCTGATCTCAAAATCACAGCAAGCCAAATAAACTAAAACAGTGCCTGCTTGAGCACAAAATATTGTAAGTAATGTATCACATATGAGAAGAATTTCAGGTAGAGGTTGTCTGAAGGTGACTGAGTGCCACACAGGTAATTGTTTAGCTACTCTGTGGTATCTGATAGTGAATAAATCTATTGGGCAGCCAATGCTACATTGGCTTTTTTATAACAAGATAAAAATAAGCATCTGTACTTCACAAGCTACAACATATTCTCCATTATCTCCTCTGAAGAAGCTCTAAATGCTCTTCTGACACCCTGCTTGCAGATACATAGGGATAGAACATATTCTCTTACAGATTTTTTTTTTTAAGGTAAGGAAATTGTACATCAGAATGATTCAAAATCCTTGAGAGAAAAATAACTTAGGAAGATGTGTTTTGTACTATATGCTAGACGAGACTAAAATGGATTTTGGCAGTTTGTGATTCAGACTGCTGTGGGAACCTTGCCATTGCCTTAGCACCTCACTTGAACCAGCCTTATCATTTATTACATATAATACTCTATGGGGCACTGCATATTATGTGACCATAAAAATGATGCTTCATTAACCTCAGTTTAGGAGTCAGTATGTTGCTTGAATCAGTCCCATTTTCTTAAGTCTGGGAGGGGGGGGGATGGCAGTCATCATGAAACATACTTCCAGCAGCATCTCTGTTGAAATTCCCAGTGACAGAGATGATGGGTTAAACCATTTTATTATTTGCAACCCAATGGAATGCTGGAAAGAAATTGATAAAGTGGATCAGGATTCTGGACATACTTTATGCTCATTAGCACACTAACTCTGAAAACAGTCTAGAATAGAACCAAAGTCTAGTCACCTATGTGTGAATTGGGTGGCTATGTAAATTTGTTTCATTAATTGAATAAACAAGCAAATAAATATGTTGTGGGGAAGAAGCTAGAAGAAAGATCCTATTCAAGCTTTTCCACAGTAGAGAGCTCAGAAAAATAAAACTCAAACATTTCCCAATTTCATCTCTATGGAAAAAATTATTGGGCAGACATTCAGAATGTTGGTGACATCTCCATTCTAAATTTCCCTTCTCCCTCCCACTCAAGTGACTTCAAGTGAAAAGCCTAATCCATGTATCCACCAGGAGGAAGATATCCATGTGTGGATAGAAGTTTTTTTTTTTTTTTTTTTTGCTATGGAATCTTTTCATCTCACATACTAGGTTTTTATCTACATAGGTTGTTTTCTTGCCGACATTTTATTACCCAAAGCAGGTAACACCGTCACCTAATACGGTACATCAGCTAAATATATCAGCTAAATCAAAATAACATTGTCCTAATCCTTCTGCCCATCAAATAGATGACTGACATAATCACAAACCATTTGAGAACAGATGAATGTGTGGCTAACAAGCATATCTAAATTATATTTGCCATTAGTATGAAACCAATTCCAGCGGTTTCTCTTCATATGTCCCAACTGTACAGACTAGAACAAGCAATAAAAGTAAGCTCTGAAAGGAAGTCTGTATCCAAGGATCGATGCTTTTCCCATAAGTACTAGCACTGTGTTGAATGGTAGGTGATCACCCCCGCCCCCACCATTACATAAATTCAGGTGAAAACATATTTGTTCTCAGACTGTGTCCTGAATAATAAGCATGAGAACTGGTTACACAAACTGCATATTCATTGCTTTACATACAAGCAAATACAGTGTAGAGAAGACCATGGAAGCTTATCCCATCTGCATCCTGCTCATAACAAGAAATGGTTGTAAAATCAGCTGTCAAGCTGCTTTCTCAGAAGCCTCTACTCAGCTGTCCAGTGTGCTCAGAAAAGAAGCAATTTGCAATCAGTAAATAATAGACAGGATGCAGACAGTCAAGCAAGAAGAGAAATGATGGTGATGCTCTAACCCTGCCTTGGATAACTTGCTGTGTAAGGAGCAACTGCATTAGTGGTATATGATGCTTAACCAAAGCAGATGTTTCAGTTGGTTTGAAATGGAGTGTACTTCAGCATAAGATGTTTACAACATCTTTAAAACGCCTCTGTTCTGCTGGATTCCAAATGCCTTTTCTTTTAGAGCTGCTTTAGTCTCTTTGCTGTTGTTGTTGTTGTTCTTGTAATTCTCACATTTATTAACTAGACCTTTATTTTGTACAATTCAAGGTAGCATACATAATCCTTGTATTTTCCCCACAACAACGCTGAGAAGTGGATTGGCTTAATTAAAAATGACTGGTCCAAAGTCATTAGCCAGCATTCATGTCTAAGGGAAGACTAGAGCTCATTCTATAATAGGCAGCAGAAACCACAATGACATCACTGTGCCAACACCTATATGACCATGTAAATACCACAATTACATATTTGTGTCAGCAAATCTAATGCAAGTGCATAATTCCCATTGTTTGCATGATTATGTAATTTTGCACGTTGCTTTCCATTCTCAAGGGCCCCATGAAGATGCCATCATGACAAGGCATTCCAAAAGGTAATAACAGATAAAAATGTGTCCAGATTTAGGAAATGAGGGCACTGAAAACAGATTATTCCCAGGGCCTCAGTGATGTCTTGGTTATAAGGAACTTTTCTGTCTATAGGGACCCAAGGAATTTATTTATTTTATTTTAATTTAATTTAATTTATTTATTTGTCAAGCATATATGATTACAAGCAAAGTATTGACAAAGTATAAACATGATTGTATATATATATATATATAATAGTACAAGCATGATTATGAGTACAAGAAGTATGAATATATGGGTACATTAGGACAGGGACGGTAAGCACGATGGTGCGCTTATGCACACCCCTTACAGACGT
>QLTV01002542.1:872391-904232 GCA_003457575.1 Thermophis baileyi | reverse complement strand
CTCTCTCTCTCTCTCTCTCTCTCTCTCTCTCTCTCTCTCTCTCTCTCTCTCTCTCTCTCACACACACACACCCACACACACACTCACACACACACACACTCACACACACACACACACACACACACACAGAGAGAGAGAGAGAGAGACATCTATCTATATCTATATCTATCTGTATCTCTATCTGTATCTCTATCTCTATCTCTATCTCTATCTATATCTCTATCTAATCTATATATCTATCTATATCTATATCATCTATTATATCTATATCTATATCTATATCTATATCTATATCTATATCTATATCTATATCTATATCTATATCTATATCTATATCTATATCTATATCTATATCTATATCTATCTATTATAAGGGACATTATAAGAGTATAAGGTCATTGAAAAGGACAAGATCAAGGACAAGATCAAGACTGAGCAACTTGGGAAACTCCAGACGTTTGAGACCTCCCAAATGGATAACTATATTTATCTTTTGCTATGGGTCTTGATGATCAGAGTTTGTTAAATGCAAACAGGTTTACCAAGTCTACCTCTAAATTAGATCATAGTATGCACATGCATGTGTGTGTGTGTGTGTGTGTGTGTGTGATTGTGTATTCTTAAAGAAAATAATATTACAGTGGAGTGGATGCTTGAAAAGTACGTTTGTTAACTATTCAGTTTTTTTAAAAATTGAAAATGTCAGGGAACCATTCTCTTTATTCTTAAGGGACCTGCCCAGGGAAATAAAGAAGGGCTGCAAGGCAGCTGAACTTCAGCTCAGGGAGGCCCCTTTGTGTCATTGATTTGATTTGCCTTTTAAGGTTCTTTGTGTCATTCTAAGGCTCCATCCAACCACTCACGTAGCTGAAGAGGCTTCCAGCATCTATATTATGCAGATGCAAATACCTTTTCCACTACTTCCAGAAGCTGAGGGGAAGAGTCAGAAGAGGCACAGGAAGAAGTCTAGGCAGCCAGACGTAAGCAGCGAATGGCAGAGGGAGTAGCAACCTGGCCATTGGCTTATAGAAAAGAGGTTGCATTGCCTGGAGGAAAAGTCATAGCATCTCTTTGAAGCTTTGTACCACCCTGGTAAAGGTTTATTGAGAGAACAACCAGATGTCAAGCCATTTTCGGAACAATTAACTTTTAAACATAAGTTATTTATTTATTCAATCATTTCCCATCACAAACAGATTATTGGCAAGCCGTACTTCCATCAAATTATGCTAAAATATCCATGGTCTAAAACATTTTTTAGTTAGATCGATATAAGAAATAAAGAACAATTAAAATTCCATATTAGAGCTTATTTAAAGAAAACCCCTAGAGAATAAAACCAACATATAGACATCAATATTTATAATTCAAAAAATTGTCCTCAATCTGCTCTCAATAATATCTGTAAAGTAAAAGAGTGGGAGCTGACTGAATATCTGAGGAAGGATATTTTGAAGAGCAGGTACTGCAACGGAGAAAGCATACTCATAAGCCTCTGTATACCTTCTCCCCAAAGTGAAGAACTATTAGCAAATTTTCACAAGACCTATGTGCTGGTATAACGCAATGTGAGAATGATCTTGGAAGATCGGGAGAAAAGATGCTGGCTAGGGAACAATCAGATAAAAAGTGGAGGAGCCCACAACTGACTAGCAGGCAGAGAAAGAAACTTAGAAAGGATTTGCCCTAAATTATCAGATGGTAAAAAGAAATGGCAAGACATTTGTATTTTCAGACTTGCAACATTCGGTTAATGTAGTCTTCAATAAAGTAGAATTAACTCATCTTGTTGTGTTTCCTGTCTGGTCTACTTGGGAGGCTGACAGTTGAATGGGTGGATACTGGGTGGAGAGAGAAGCCTTGGAGCTATATCAGAATCAAGCAATGTACAGCCTTAGCCTGAACTGTACTCAGAAGTCAATATAGTTTCTAAGCTCTAGTCAGTATAGGGACTGGAGCACTGGAACCATGTACCCACTAATAACTGGACCACTGCATTCTAGATTAATGTAATTTGTAGATATTAAATAGCCCAGTGAGGGAAGGCATTAACAGTGATCCAGAAAAGTGATAATGAAAGCATGAGTTATTTTTTGTAAGATTCTCACATTCCAGGAAAGATTGCAACTGAGGCACCAGCTGGAGCTGCAAAAGCCCCCCCCCTTTCCTCCCCAGCCACAGCTTCTGTTTGCCTATCAAGTTACGAATCCAAGAGTACCCCCAGGTCTTCAGGGTGGGGAGAGCCACAAAGACAGATAAACTATGCAACAATAGTTGCAAAAACATGTTTTAAGTCCAGAAAGCAGAAAAAAAAGCAGGGGAAAGAAACTCAAACTGGCTCCACCTTAACTCCTTGGGGTATAGAGAGGGAGGAAAGGGAAAACACAGACTTTCAAGATACTGTCACTGTAGCCTACAGTATATGAACAAAATTCCAGTCATGCAGTGACCTGGCCTACCTCAAAAAGATGGCACAGGGAACATCAAGAGGTAATGCAGGGTATGAAAGAAAACTGCAATAGAAAATAACTCCATCTTGCTTAGATTTTGTAGCCTCCATATACTGGAATGAGATTTTGATAGACTCTCTTATTCATCCTGTGGTAGTTATGTACAGTTGATAGTCACTAGCATATTGATGATAGTGCACCGTGAACTGATAATGACCTTATCCAACAAATGTACATAGTGTTGTGGTCCGCCAGCGGCCTGTGCAGCTGGCGGAAGAGCTGGACAGTGAGGAGGCTGGTATTGTGATTCGCCAGTGGCCTGTGCAGCTGGTACCAGAGTCGGACTGCGAGGAGGCTGGAAAAGGCTTGGTACCAGAGGCAGGGATTCAGCCAGGGCCTTTAGAACCTCCAGAGGCTGCCATGAGTGAAGAAGAAGAAGAAGAGGAGGAGGAGCCTGTTCTCAATGCGCGCGTGCACAGAGCTGCCAAAAGGCAGGAATAGCTCCTGAGGAGAAGGACTACTCGGGAATAAAGCTTGGGGATAATTGGCCACTCCCATAGCCTATTTAAGTGAGGAAAACGACTGAGGAATTTGCAGGAAACAACTTTGTCCATTTCAAGTCCTTGTCTTTGAATTCAACCTCGGTTCTGCTTTGAAATCGTCAAAGTTTCCTGCAAATTGTTCCTGGGCTTTTTGCCAAAAACAGTAAGGTTTGTGTGGGTTATCTGCTGTTATCTGAAAGACTCTTCGTCAGACTTGTGTTCTTTTGCTTAGACTATTGCCCACTGTTAAGGAGATTAATTAACAGCCTTTGCACAGAAAAGACTGGTTTACACTTTATTTGAATTTAGGACGACTGCTAAGTAAGACAATTAGTAGCCATTACTATTAAAACAAGGTTTGTACGGACACTGTTTGTGCTGTGTTTCTTTGTCAGTACGCTGGGTCAGAACACATAGATATTAAAAAGCAAAGGGAGGTGACCAAGCCCCGTGGCATCCTACAGAGTAGATGCCAACTGATTCTCCTCACTCACTACAACTGGAACTACCCATGAAGGAAGGAGCAGAACCAGCACAAAACAATACCTCCAAACCCAAACCCCCTGCTGGCATAGAAGGATATCATGGCTGATGTATCAAAGCCCTACTCCAATATCTTCCAGCAGAAGAAACGTCATATATTTTAATCTTGGTTCTTCCCATTCTTAAAAAGCCTGCAAGAGGAAAGAAAACATTGAAATCTGATAATCAGAGAAGGAATATTAAACATAGTCCTAGGTTTCTCATAACTTTGCTCTATTCTATTACTACTAATAATGTAGTAATAGACAGTAGACAGAGAGAAGAACCAAGGAACCTCTTGACACCAACAGAGAGAAGATTCAATCCACAAACCTCAGTGGATGGAAACTAATCAAGGAGAGAACCAAGCTAGAAATGAGAAATTTGACAAGAATTAATTAGTGGAACGGCTTGCCTCCAGAAATTATGGGTGCTCCAACACTGGAAGTTTTTAAGAAGAGACTGCACAGACATTTGTCCGGAATGGTATAGGATCTCTGGCTTGAGCAGGGTGTTGGATTAGAAGACCTCCAAGGTCCCTTCCAACCCTATCATTCTATGTTCTATATACACTTGTATTTTCCCCCCAACCTGCCAATTCTCATTCTGTGTCATCACACAGAATTTGCTTTAGAAATTATTTCAAAGGAGGGGAAAGTGGACTAATTCTCAAAAGTGGAGTTGGGATGCTTTTGTACTTACTGTGTTACAGGTCTCGGCAAGTGACATCTGAACTTAGAGATGTTGATCCAGATAAGAATTTGAATAAAAAACCACCAATACATAGCATTCCAGTGCTGAAGTTAGGTAGTGAATTTGAACAAAAAAAAAAATTCCAAAAGAAAGTAATAACCAGAAGAATGAAAACTTATTCTACAGTATATTATTGCCAAGAAAGATGCAGCTAAGCTCAACCTGAGGGCCCTTTCACTTAAGGGCCCTTTAAGGTAAGGAAACAAAGATGTTTTGCTCACACAGGAATGATTTTTATCAACAGTTGGCCTGGAAATGAATTTTGGGTGTGTCTAAGAAAAAAACATTACACAGTTTCCTTCAGGCCTTGATTTGCTGAGATGCTGAAATATTAAGAATGCTATAGAGCAGTGTTGGCGAACCTTTTCGGCATCAAGTGCCAAAATGGGAGGGCGCGCATGCGTGCATGCGCACCGCCCACCGCCCACCTGGTCTTCCGGTTTCTGGCATGCATGCATGCATGAAGACCAGGTGGCCAGTGCGCATGTGCTTGCTGGAAAGCGGAAGAGCAGCCACCCGGCACACACATGCGCACTGGGCGGCTGCTCTTCCGGTTTCTGGTGCTCCCGCGTGCGTGAAGACCACCTGGCCGGAACCTGGAAGAGCAACGGGTGATGGCTCGCATGCTGGGACAGATGCCACTTCCGGCACATGTGCCATAGGTTCGCCATTACAGCTATATTATGTCATCAGTTGTGCCAATCATTCTGACTGTTTTTAGGGAGAGATTTGATATGCACGAGTCATTAACCAAATATAAATTTGTGCTTTATTAACACTTTCCTCATTGTTTTTTTTCCCCCTAGTATAATAATTTCACAATTGTTAGTTCTTGCTCATGATTTTTTAAAGGCTTTTTATAATATCACTTTTTTATTAGAGGAAGTTTAAGATGCACTGCTTATTTCTCAATCAAACCTGGTATGGAGTTTAATTCATAGGAGAGCTTTTTCCTGCCTGAATGCTACAATTATGTGCTGAAACCAAAAGCAACAAAAGGAAATACAGTTAGTCCTCGACTTACGACCACAATTGAGCCCAAAATTTTTGTTGCTAAGTGAGACATTTGTGAAGTGAATTTTGCCCCATTTTACGACCTTTCTTGCCACTATTGTTAAGTGAATCACTGCAGTTGTTAAGTTAGTAACATGACTGTAAAGTGAATCTGGCTTCTCCATTGACTTTGCTTGTCAGGAGGTCACAAAAGATGCTCACATGTCCCCGGGACCCTGCAACCGTCATAAATATGAGTCAGTTGCCAAGCATCTGAATTTTGATCATGTGAACATGGAGATGCTGCAACGGTTGTAAATGTGCAAAGCAGTCATAAATCACTTTTTTTCAGTGACATTGTAACTTCAAACAATCATAAAATGAACTGTTGTAAGTCGAGGACTACCCGTGGTACATTATTTAGTGGTAGCCCTATTTTGGAAATCTCTCCAAATGGAAATCTCTCCATTTGTTCTTTCTCCCAGGTCTTTTTGGCATGCGTGTTAGATATGTTATAATATAATAGCAATAGCACTTAGACTTATATACCGCTTTACAGTGCTTTACAGCCCTCTCTAAGCGGTTCACAGAGTCAGCATATTGCCCCCAACAATCTGGGTCCTCATTTTACCCACCTCGGAAGGATGGAAGGCTGAGTCAACCTTGAGCCGGTGAGATTTGAACTGCCGAACTGCAGCTAGCAGTCAGCTGAAGTAGCCTGCAGTACTGCACTCTAACCACTGCGCCACCTCGGCGCAGTGCATAATATAATCCTGCAATCTGTTACGAAGTGTGCCTCATAGAAGTCAATAAAATTTACTCAAGGATTACATCTTCAGATATACTTATTTAGGAGCTAGTTCCATTGAACTTAGTTGAATTTTACTTTTAAATCAGAATGTATTGCTAAAACTTCCATCTTGGGCTTCCTTTCAGTTCTACTCTCTTTTGTCCTTTTAAGGGCATATTAAAATCTCAATATATGTTTAAATGAATTAAGCCTTGTTTGATTTTGTGCTGATTGAACATCTTAATGTAAACCTTTCAAATGAAGTTTCATTTTTTGCACCTACCATAGCTATAATCTATCGTTATTGATAAGTATTTATTTACTGAAACCTCCTTCAGTACACCTCCCAACTCTGTTATTTTGTGCCTGAGAAATAGTTTCTTACTTTAGTTACAAACAGGGGTGGTGGGTTCCTCCTGGTTCGGACCAGATCACCCGGTAGCGACCCGCTGATGATGTCACTGAAGTGGATCGGCCGGTGCCAGTCTGTGGGCGCCGCCATCTTTTTTGTGAATTTTTTGTGAATTTTTTTACTGTTTTGAAGGTTTTTCCTCTTCTGCTGCTTGAAAAAGGGCCCTCCCGCCTGCCCGGGGTTTATACTGACCTTTATTCCTTCGCCCGAAGCACAGCTGATCAGCTCCTCAGCTGTGTTTCGGGCTGATTGCAGCTACTGAGCATGTGTGGAAGCAAAATTGCGTGAGGGAACGCGCAAAACATCGCGATGCGAACCGGTGGGGAAGGTAAGTGGAACCCACCCCTGGTTACAAAGTATATGTAGGAATGTCTCTACCTTCTGCACAGAAGTTGGGTAATTCTGTTGGTAATGAGTGACAAAGTTGCTTCACTCCCACAGGCTGGCTCAACTTTGGAAAAAACTTAAAACCAAAATTCCTTTAGGTTCTTTAGAAACTGACCATTTTCTTGCTGCTCACTCCAGCAGCCTTAAGCTGCCTTGGAAAATAAAAGTTAAGGGTAGAAAATCCTTTGTGTGGCCATACTGGATAATTTGTGTATTTCAAAAGTATACATAACATGCTGGTTTCAGTGATTTATTTGATTTTAGCTTGGTATGTGGTGTAAACTCAAACACTATGGTTTGTAAAAACATGGCTTATGACTTAGTGTGCAAAACCAGCCAATTATGGCTTATTCAATTAACCATAATTATACATACTATCACTTAGCATGATGTGTGAACCAGGTCAGTATTCTGCCATGAGGCTTTCTATAGAAGACCCTGTGCTGAAGCTATTTCTTTAGCTATAATAAATAATAGGGTGTTGAGATTTATACTGAATGCTTGCTAGTCCTTAAATCTCCTCCTAATTGAGCCCAAAGCTTCTGGCTGAGCATATAATTTACACTGATTCGGTGCCAGAATTTTCATGACAGCCTGGTGGGATAATAGCTAGACTGTTTGATTTGAACCCAGGAGACTTGGGCTGTTGTAAGTATAAGATGGGATAACCTCACTGGATATTTCCCTGGACTTCTTGGCCAGACATTATTCCAGCAACACAATAAATATTCAAACACTAATGTTGCCATTGCTATAGTAATGATCAGAAGATAAGAGCCTGCAAAAAACAAAACAAAACAAAAAACAAAACAAAACTTGGAATTCCAGCCTTAACTCTCTCATTTTCTTCTCCATTGGCACAGAGATCCAGCACCAGAAGCAAAGGTTGGAAAGAATTCGTTGAACACAAGTTTTTGCAGGCAGCATAAAAGCCTGAATTTGCACCCTTACTTTTTTCCTTGGGGAAACCGGAGGGGGATGAAAGGGTTAGCCTCCACTGGGTGCTCATGTTGCAAAACAGCAGGGCTCTCTGACTCTACGTACAATCAAGAGGTGGATGCAGCCCAGTTTTTGCTGGCTTTCATTTGTTGACTTTCCCTCTCCCTTTGGCTGCTAAATTAAAAGAACCATCTGCAATCAGAAAATCCTTTTGACTGGTAGAGCAGATTGATTAATCACTTTTTAATGTTCTTTTTCTTCCCAGCTCCTTTGCCAAAGGATCTCCTAAATCATGTTTGTTTGTCTAACAAAGAGGTTTATTCTTGCATGCATTTTAATGTTCACGTTTTCTAATCTGTTGTTTTTAGATTGCCACAAAGATCTCCCATGAGCGACACCTCTAGAGCTGTAAGATAGACGCTGTGGGTTTTTCTCCCCCCCCCCTTTACAGCGCTTTTCTAACTTATGGTACTGTTGACTTCTTTAATTTCTTGTCTTCCTCCCAGACACCTGCTCACCTTATTCGCTGCATTTTCAGAGAGATCTAGTGAAAATTGCTGTTTTCTGCTTTTGAGAGTGAAGGAGAGATTATTACATTGTCCCCGCCTCCCTTCCCCGGCGCAGAGGTCTGGCGCACTTCAATCTGAAAAATCTCCTTAGGGTACTTGTAGGCAGGTAGGGTGGTAGGATAGGACAAAGCGTCAAGGCTATGCCCAACAACCTCCTCCATTAGAAACTTCAACCCCCTCCGTTAAATAATTGCAACTCTCGCCGGGGACTTTAATTAGAAAGCGCAACAAGCAGGAAGGAAGCTGAAAAGAAAAAGAAAAAAGAAAAAAAAAACAGGCAAGACTCCCGCGGGTATCCTTAGAAGGCGGGCGATCCCACGCTCGCTCGCTCGCCTTCTCGGGTGAAAGACGCAGTGGAACTCGGAAGCGAGCGCCTCGCTTCCGAGTTTTAAACCCTCCCGGGGATCAGAGGCCGGCGCTCGAATAAACCGCAAGGCTGCAGGCAGAGGCGGCGAGATTCCTTCCGCCCCCTTTTTTCCACCCTTGGACTTCCTTACGGCCGTATAAGACCCATCCCTTCAAGAGCGGCCCAGCTGTGTGTTTACCTGAGCAGGTTGGGCGCCGGGAGGTTACCCGCCCCCTTTTACCTTTCGGCCCTTTTCCCCAACGACCGTCTCGATAGGTCGGCCTTTGGGTTGGCTTGGAGTTGGGGTTGCCCTCCTTCTCCTTCCCCTTCTAGCAAAGGAGCAGTCCTTTCCCCCCCCCCCCGGTCTCATCCGCCAAGTAGCCGACGTCGATGGATGGGCGAAGAGGGCTCTTTTCTCTTAGCCCCCGGGGATCCCAACTGCTGGGCCGGACCTATTTTTAAACGGTCCCCTGCGCCCGTTCCCTCGGATCCCCCCCACACACACACGTTCCCTCGGATCCACACACACACACACACACACACACACACGCACGCATACACACGTTTGATTTCGCTTGGCTCTGACGTCGCCGGGAGTGGGAGAGGGAGACAGAGAAGAGAAAGTGGGGGGGGGAGGGGGAAGGCGAGACTGCAGCAAATTGGGAAAGGCCTGGCATGATCGAAGGGCTGGTTGGGGAAGGGTTAACCCGCTGTGCCTGTATGTTAATGAGCAGCACGGCGATCCAAGGAGGCCGGCTTTAGCCGTCAGGCTGCTGGCGCTGCCGCCGCCGCCGCCGCCGCCGCTGCTCCCACCGGTGGGGGGGGCTGATGAGCGCCGTGCCAGGCTAGAGCCGGGGAAGGAGTGCGGAGCGGCTGTTGGCGCTGGCAGCAAGCGAGCCAGCGAGCGGCAGGCTGAGGGAAAGGGTGGGAGGGGAGGGAGAGGGGGAACCAGCCCATCCACATCCCCGGAGGGAGCGGCGCTGGAAGGGAAGCCCGCGGGGACGGCAGCCAGCAAGGCAAGGCTTCGGGGAACTGCCCATGCCAGGCAGGAGTCCGAAAGGCACCGGGCTGGGCAAAGCCTTCGCCAGTCCCAGCTAGAGAGCCGGCAGCCGGCGCCAGAAGCAGCAGCCGCGCAAGGAGGAGGCATGACGGACTGAAGGCAGGCAGGCAGGCAGGCAGGAAGGAGCAGCTGAACGACTTTAGGAATACCGATCGATGCCAGCGCTGGGGACTTGCGGTGGAGGATTTCAATGATTTGGGGATCTGGGTGGATTACCGCTCCGTAATTCCGAGGCGGAGGAGGAAGAGGAGTGGGGAGGAGACGGGGTCCCTCCCCCCTCCCCCTCCCCCCCCAAAAAGGGAGCTCAACAAGAGAGTCGTTCTCCGAGCAGAGGTAAGTCTCGGGAGCCCGAAGCCCGGCCAGCCTTGGCATGTCGGGGTTTTCCTCCGAAACCTGCTTCCCGCTTGTTCTGCCTGCCGCGGGAGGGATAGCGGTGGGCGAAGCTCGTCCCCCCGATCTTTCTCCCCTCGACCTCTGGTTCTGGTTCTGGTCCTGGTCCTGGTTGTATTGTGTGATGAGCCTAGCGCCAGTCTAGAGCTTGGCTGTGTGAGTCTGCTCCGGATGATGGATGGATGGATGGATGGATGGATGGATGGATGGATGAATGAATTGAATTTAGTCCTCCCCGAGGGCAGTCGGGAGTCTACACCCCAGCCAGTGTTACGGCGGTTATTTCTGAGTACCGTTAGGACATGCGCCCCGCTTGGCTTTGGCGCTGTTCACCGGCAGTTTTCTAGCGCTGCAGGAGGAAGGGGTGGTTTTTTTTTTCCCTCTCGCGCCCCGCAGCCAGCATCCTGACCCAGGTGAGGGCTCTTTGGGTTCGCTGCTTTGCTACCAGACCGCCGCTGCTCCATCCTAAATCCACAGGGCTGCGCCTTCGCCAGAGTCCACTTCCCATCTAAAGGTGGCGAGAACTGTAAAGAGGAAGCAAACAGGTACAAGAAAGTTCCCAGAGAGAAAGAGCGCGGGAACGCCTGGCTAGTTTTCAAAGGGCTTTCACATGCCAGCCTTTCTGTCCTTAGGAAATCGTCGTTTTCCTAACCCAGAAGCTTCTCTTGGGGAAGTAAATGAATCCGAACTGTCCAGGAGGTTGGCTGCGTGTATTTTCTACAGAATCCAAAATTATTGGCTTCCTAGTCAGTCTGCCACAGAAACCTGTCTTATCTCGACATGGTGCATAGTACAGAGAACACTCAGTTCTGGCTTCTTTGCCCAGTTTGTCTCCTTTGCAGTGAAGGTTGCTACAAAAGTTCGTCTTTTTGGAAAGCGTGGATCTGAGATTTAGCTCAGAGAGTAAAAAGTAAAATAAAGTCCCCTTCCACCTGAGGCTTGATTCCTGGAGACTTACATGGATACATCCATGTACTTTTGTTGGCAAGATGGGGGCGTGAATGGCCAATGGTGCCTTTTCTTCCATTGCCTTACTTCCCAATCTAGCCTACAGCTCTTGATAGTTCCTCCATCCAAATGGTAACCAGAGTTGACCTTGCTTAGCTTTCCAAATCGCATGAAAACCTGCACATTCATAGGAACAGAAGGATGGAGGGTTGTTGATCCCTTTGGTGGCATGGATCGATACATGGATATAAAGCATTCTATGAAAGAAGACTGATTACACACCTATCTGCACATACTGTATGCATACCCAAAGTAATCTTGTATTTGCTTTCATTTCCCTGGGATTTGTGTAACTTGTGACTTGATCAGTTCTGATTGTGGTTGATGTGCCATCATTGACTGGGCTGCTTAATTGATATTGTCTTCCAGTGATAAGTTAATGACCTTCCTTTATTCTAGGATCAGGCAATTGAATAATGTATATTGGAATACAGATGTCATTTAAACCAGAACATAATTATCTTAAACAGTTAAGTTTTTTTCTATGGGCAGCTGATTTTTTTTTTTTTGTTCTTTCTGTAAATAACTTGAGGGTCATTTGCTTAACTGAATTAAAATCTCCCAGGTGAACCAGAAAGTAACATCTAGTTGAAGATAAAAGTGCAGTCAAAAGCTTTAAGGGCTTAAAATCAGCATATGGGAAAAAAGTTCTCCATTCTGCCAATGCTCCCTGCCTTTTTATTTGAGGTGTCTTTCCATCCTACTTCAGCACATTTGTAAAGTTCAAACAAATGTCAGATGCTTTTTAGAACCTTGAAATTATTTCTTATATCTTACCCCTCATCTCCACCAACTCTACTTCTCTTGAGTATATCTAATCACCTCCTCCATTAATCCTGTCCTCCCAATTTTTTTAGAATATAAACAAGAAACAGCATAAAGCAAGATACCCTACAGTTCCAATCACTCTTTGGCTGGTGAGCAAATGTCTCCACCTGCCTTTGGCTCTTTGCTTCTGTTTTAGTAAATCACCTTTTAATGCTGGACAAATTGGCTCTCAAAGCAGCTAAATGAAAATAATATCTGTATTGGTTGCAATGGAGACACTTGGACCACTGAGCTTTCTGAACATATCTCATGTAATCTGAAAGTTTTGGTGCTGAATGGAGTTTTCTGCTCCATTCAGAGTTTCAAGATTGCTTGAATGCTCTAAGAGATGTTACTAAGTGTTCCCCATTGCAATGTTTAGGAATTTGTGCAGATGCTGCTGAAAAGAAGTTACTGCTTTAACGCCAATGTATGACACTTGAAAGCAGTGATTAAAGTTATATTAGGATTCATCAATCCTTCATTGCTATTATACCAGTATCTCAAGCATTGTGGGGAATGTGAGTGAATGGTTTTTCTGGAATTCTGCAGTGACTCCCTAGATATTCTATTTATCTTTTTCTTAAAATTTTTGCAATTGTTCAAAAAGTTGACCTTCTCGAAAGGGTGGCAGAAAAGTATCAGATTCTAGAAGAAACAATGGATGTAACTTCCCTATCCTTACTTTCCTTGCTTACCGATTCAGGGAAAGATATGGATCAATGTGTCTGTCCTAAAAGTTCACTGCCCCTACTTTTCTTCTTTAGTCTTCCCTTTTTCTTCTTCTCTCCATCTCAGCCTAAGAAATTGCACCAGCTGTAACGCTCCTGTTTCTCACCACCAAGCTTATTCCCTCTTTGGGGAATAAGCTGCTTCCCGCCTGTTGGTGTTGTAAGAACAAAGTGCAAAGCAGTCTCCCCAAATTGAGACAGGGGTGCTCTTGAGACAGGCCCATTTTCTCTTTTGAAACATTACTGATTGTTCAACTAATCTTTATTTCATGGGCACTTTAGAAGAAACAGACAGACAGAGAGAAAGTTGAAAGCAGTGATACACTGGAAATACACAGAAAAAGGTGCTAGCAGGAATATAATCACCTTTATTCTGCTGACATGAAATATTTATAGCTAGTAGCTATTATAACAATAGCAATAGCACTTAGACTTATATACCACTTCACAGTACTTTACAGCCATCTTTGTTTACAGAGTCAGCATATTGCCCCCAACAATCTGGATCCTCATTTTACCGACCTCGGAAGGATGGAAGGCCAAGTCAACCTTGACTCAGCTTAGGAGGATCTCTCCTTTTTCCTTTTGCTTCTTTCACCATTGTCATTTATTTATTTATTTAGTATAATTTTGCACTTCCTCAGTAAAATAATATGGAAACCATTTAAGAGGGGACTGTTCTTTCTGATACTTTCCCTCTCTGCCAGCTGTCTCTGCATGTAGCCACACACAGCTGTTTACGCTCATAGCCAGGGGGTACAATGTACTTCTGTCCATCACTACAAATGGGAAAACCAGGAACTGTTAACGAAACTACTACACACATCATAGTGGCCAATGCATTGTGTTACCATCTGCTAACTAGAAATTATTCACAGTCATCTATTTAGCTAGCCAGAAGAAAGGAAACTCACCATGTCTTCTTTTCAGGTACCCGTATTTTCTGCCCAAAGATTGTGTTTCCCCTCGAAGATTCTGTTATTAATCCATTCAATTTGATTTTTCTTCTCTTTTTTTTGCTCCTCCTTGTATCCTGCCCCCATCTACCAACTTTACTTTAAACTTGCTCCCCTCCTCCCCAATAACCCTACCATTCAAATGGTAGTAAATAGAACAAATATTTCATGGCTAATTAAAGTAAATGTGGTTTTCTAAGTGTTAATCTCTTCACCACCATGGCACTTTCTTGTAAGAGGATATATCAGAAGCAGTAGATGAGCCATCTTTCTCAAAAGTATCCAAGTTATATTATTTAGCTTAATATATGCTTCGAAGCATAATTGTCCAATATAACTTGAATCAGTTGAACAGATTAGTCATAACCCCATTTTATTGACTTCACTGAATCTGCTGTAACTGAACTGGGTAACTAAGTTGCCCAGACTCCACCCTGCAAGGGTTTATGGGGCCATTAAAAGATGATGATGACTGAATCTGCTGTAAGCACAGCTTTAGTTCAGATGTGATGCAGTGTCTATAAAAAGTAAGCAAACTGAAGTTTTCCTGTTATAAGAAAAGTGACTGCTGAAAAGATTCAGCACAGAGAGTGAAGACAGCATATGGTCTTTGTCAGGTATGGACTGCTGAGGTATGGAAAATTCATGCAAGCAGCTAAAAAAATCTGTTCTGAAGTAAGATATTGTTTTAAAAGTTTTCCACAACCTGGTGCTCTTTAATTCTCCTTTACCTCCATTTGCTGTCCCATTGTGAGTTCCTTTCATAACTTTTTTTTTAATCTGCCAATTCACTAATGCATGAATAGCAGCTAGCAGTGATATGTTTTTACTTTTCAAAAAAAAAGAAACCTATCAAAAACCTTGTCTTTAAGATATTCAAGTTTTCCTCCCCAGAATTTGACATCTTTCATTCCCTTTGTAAAAGCTTTGAAATAGGTCAGTGCCACTTTTCCCCACTAGAGGGGGATGCCTGCAGATTAAGGTTGTTACACAGTATTTTGCATGGAGCATGAGGGAAAGACCTGTCTGAAGAATCTGCTAAATTGGTCGGTCTTCCGTATATCTTACAACACAGTGAGGTTTTTGTATCTGAACACACACTTGTGGGTCAAAAATGTGTAAGGCATTTGACTTATTGTTTTGTGTAAGGAATTTGTGTAAGGAATGGATATAGTAAGTTGATATTTTCTCCTCTGATCTCATTTTTAATTAGAATTTTTTTATCCCACCTTTGTTCCTTTATAAGTAACACACCTAATGCTCCTTCCTCTTCCTTTTTTGCCCACAATAACAAACCTGTCCTGTGTACTGGGTTAAATTTACAGAGAGTGACTGGCCCAAGGTCATCCAGCTGACTTTATAAAATGGGACTTGGAAGTCACAGTCTCCCGATTTCCAGCCTGGGGCCATAACCACTCATCTTTCTAGTTTGTTTTCAATCTCAAGCTTCCCCTGCTCTCCCTGTTCTCACAAATGATAGTGAAATTGTATTTGGAAAAGTCAGAAATGTAGCAAGGTAGTCTCCCAATCCCATGTGTAATGTAAATGTCTCTCTAATCCAGGATGATCTATTGTATCTTGTACTATGCTGTCTGCTGCTTGGCTTGAATTCTGCCCCATGCTTGTATTCCATTGGTTGGAAGAAGATTTGGCTGCTGTTGCTGTGTGATCATGCAAGCCAGGGATGGGGTTGCTGAGAAAGAAGTGGTCTCCCATGGTCTGATATGATCTGGCCCAGATCATGTTTCAGCTTAATCTCTGCTTCTTCTTCTTCTTTTTTTTTTTTTTTGGTGGAAACTGAACCAGGGGAGGGGGACAGGCTGAAAATATGAAAAGAAAGATAAATGTATCATGTTAGGAAAGTTTAATCCTGTTTTGCTGTGGCTAAAATTACATTCAGAGCTGGAGATAAAAGGCATTGGAGTAATGTTATATAAAAAAAAAAAGCCAGATCATCTTAAAAGGCAAAGTGATAGTGAGCCAAGTCAGACAAGCTATCAATCCATTGCTCTCACACAGAGGCATTTCCTGGGGAAAGAAGCAAATAAAGTATGCTGCCTGTTTTTCTCCTGCCTAATATTGCTGACATTCTGCAGGGGGGGGGGAGAAAAGGAGCTTGGCACAGAAACCAGGACCTGGTTGATATTTGCTTCTCTTCAGGATATTGGCATAGTCTCTGTGTAGGATAGAACCTTGAATAGGAGGTGCTCAATGACAACAGTTCTACAATCTGGGGTAAATTAGTCATACTGAGGGTCACAAAAGTTGCTAGGGACCAGAGTTAGCTCACACACAACTCTGCTCAAAAAGGTCAGGTAAAGTAAGTGGGAAGGACGAAACACAATAAGAGTGAAACATTGGAATGTTGTCAGTGGTTTGTGTGGCTTAGGAGGTTTGTTCAAATAAAGTTATATGTGCACTTAATCGCATCCAATTCAATTGTTTTAAATTATTATTATTATCCACATCTTTGGGGGGGGGGAGAGTTCTCTGCCAGTCTAGTGCCTGATATTTTTAAGATAAGCTTCCTTAACATGTCACTCTTTCAGAAATGTTAGGCTAAGTACTAGAATCCTTAGCCAACATGCCGATAGGAATTGGAGCCATAATCCTAAAGATATTGAAGGTGTCTAGATGTGATTGTCTTGGACTTCGTTTATTACTATGTGCACGCAACCTGTAAAGCTTACTTCTTTGTACTTCCTCACCATTCTTAGGTGATGGAATTGATCTACTGTCAATCAAGAGTATGGAAGTAAAATGGCACAGGATTGAAATTATCCATCCTGTTTTCTTTACTGAAATATTATATGATGGATTAATCATTAAGTAATCGTTTCCAAACTGGTGCTTGCCAGGTGTATTTATTGTATAATCTGCTAAAATTTTCAACAGTTAAAAGCAAGTGAGTTGGAGGGCATCGGGCTGGGGAAGGCTGATTTAGACCGCAATAGATTTCTAATTTTTTCTGGTATCTCAGTTGAAATTAAAATTGTTCTAAGTGGTTATTAGACTGTGTCGGTAGCTGATGTTGTCAGTTATGAGTACAAGATTTCATGACATCCCCTACAGACTAAACCAATTCCTGCTAATTACTAATGAATGAACTTAATCAAAGTTATCTGTGGGTCACTCACAATGGTGCAGCTGAAATAATGATGGGTTTGCTTGTTTTTCTTCCACTTTCTCTTTGTGTGTGTGTGTGTGTGTGTGTGTGAGTAGTAGAGAATTTTTCTCCCCCCCTTTTTCCTAACACTCGGGGGGGGGGAATGTGTGTGTGTGTGTGTGTGTGTGTGTGTGTGTGTGTGTGTGTTCAATTAGAAGTAACATTCTATATAAAGGGAGGAAAGATACTTATTTGCATAGTCCTAATGCTGTTGTTTTTTTTAAACTAAAATGAGAAATTCTTAAAAAAAAAACAAAGATTCATTTTTTGTAATTATCACATTTTGCAATTTTGGCAAAAAAAAATTGCAGGGTAAAAATTCTATTAAATAAATAAGGACTTGTGCTGTCTTTTAGCTGATGTTTAATTCCATAGGCTGATTTCAGCTATAGGATGTTAGCCAAACACCTTCCTAAGCTGATTTTGGCAGAAGGCATCCTTCTGCTGACTGATAGAGAGCAGCTTGGTCAGCTTCGCATTACAGCCTTTGTGAATAAGGCCTTTTGCTTCACTTGTAGTTTACATAGCACCACAATACCCTGGCAACCCAAAGGTTTGCCCTTGAACAGACGACAAAGATCGTATCTCAGTCTTGTCCCAGCAATCTTATGTTATTCCTTTAATATCCAGAAAAATGGTTTTGCCCTGTTTACTCCATTATGGAATTAAAGCGTATAAAGTTTATGCTGCTTTTTCTACGCTCTGGGCAATGTGTTCATATAACCAAGCCAGAATTCATCAGTCACTGGAAGATTTCTAGGAGATGGTTCTCCATCTTTCAGGGTATGTTAAATACATGCCATTAGCTAGACAAATAGCTTCCTCAAAATATAATCTTTCCCCTGCTAGTGAGGACAACACATTTGTTAAGCAACCAGGTCAGCAATATGAGGCACAACAGACTATTGTTATCCTGACAATACAGTATGTTGGTAGAGAGAAGATTAAACGATGATAAAGATGCCTTAGAAGAAAAGCGTCACACATCACTAAAATATTCACAGGTAGAGCCTTTGGTTAGGAGAACCCCAGTTAGATGGGTAACAGTATGATTTGTTGTAACTTATTTGCTATGATTGTGTTTTTATGAATGTATGTCACATAGAATCTAAAGAGTAAGTGGCATAAAAATAATATAAATAAATCACCATCTGCTTGATTAATTGGTGGTAAACTCCACTGAATTCAATTTGGCTTCTGTATAGATAATTTCAGGTTTGCATTATAAATCAGAATTAATGTGTGTGGCCACCAACAGCAATAGCAACAGCACTTAGACTTATATACTGCTTCATAGTGCTTTACAGCCATCTCTAAGCAGTTTAAAGAGTCAGCATATTGTCCCCAAAAATCTGGGTCTGGGTACTGGGTACTGACCTCGATGGATGGAAGGCTGAGTCAACCTTCAGCCGTTGAGGATCAAACTCCTGGCTGTGGGCAGAGTTAGCCTGCAATACTGGATTCTAACCACCGCACCACCATGGCTATAATGCATTTATAGTTACTAACTAATGATAAACCAATAATACAACCTTTATCTGAAGGTTGCAATTGAATTGATTCAATAAAAAAGAGAATGAGAGATGTTGGAGAACAAGAAAGCAAGCTAATGTAGAGTTTCCATCCTGCATGAAGCAAAAAAATGTATGTTCATGTGGTTAATACAGGAGAAGGTTTTCAAATGGGAAAAGAAGGTAAATAGCACCAGGTCCTACCCAATCCTCTTGAAAGCTGTGCTGTAAACACCCCTTGTTTTGAGCCTGGTGTAATGGCTGCAGCAAATCAGTAAAGCAAACTGCACATCAAAAATGTCCATAATAACAACAAAGCTTCCATTGCACAGGGACTAGCATTTTTATATTTATAAGTAAATCTCATCTCTTCCAAACTAGCAAAATGACATTTCAAGTCTGATAGCTCCGTTTTGTTTGTCTCCTTTTTCTTGGGTGTGTGTGTGGGGGGGGAGCAGAAACACATTTATTAGATTTATAGATATGGCATGAGAAGTGCCACTCTGATGCCTTCTTTATTTGCTTTCTTTATTTTCAAAAATACCTTTGAGCCCCATAATAAAATGACAGGCAGCTGCAACCGAGTGCTTCATTTGGCAGAGTGATTACTTGGTCCAAATGGGGAAAAAATGTCAAAGATAAGCAGGACTTAGAGGAAGTGTTCTGCAAGGGGGGAGAAGACTTCCCCAGCACTCTTGCTTATGAATTGTCTTCCATGAACTTAGCAGCTGAATGTCCTTGGTCACCTGGGAGTTTTGTGTAATTCACATGTCAGAAAGCATGTAATGATAGTGTAACTCCTCATTGCTTAGACTCTGTGCCAATGTGACCAGTATAAAATAATGAATGGTGTGGAACTACAAATTGATCCGGTAGGAGACAAGGAAACAGAAGTATGCTAAATGTGTTATGTACTGAGGGAAACTTAGAACATTCATATTTGGGCCAGGCCTACCAGCAGCTACTGGTAGACGACATTACCGCAGAAGCACAAACAACAGTCACACACAGAGGCGCATTCCGAGTGCGCCGTTTGCAGTTTGGGGTAAGTGTAGCACCAGGGTTGTTCCAAAGTATTATGGAACGAACACTGAAGAACATTCCCGGCGTCTGCCCGTACTTTGATGATGTCCTGATTGCGGGGGAATCAGCGGCAGTCCTGGCGGAACGTCTCCATGCAGTACTCCAACCAGAGGTGGGTTGCTCCCGGTTCGGACCGGTTCTTTAGAACCGGTAGTGGGAATTTCCCGCAGTTTGCCGAACCGGGAGCAATCGCCAATTGGCCACGCCCATGAACCAGCTCTCTCGGTGGCGCCATAGGCACCGCCATTTTGTTTTTGGCTTCTGTGCACGCGCAGAAGCTGTTTTTTGCTTCTGTGCATGTGCAAAAGCTGGGTTTTCAGCACTGCGCATGCACATGCGCACGTGCACGAAGCGCACCTGCGCCCACACGGCATGGGAGGAAACGAACCGGTGGTGAGGTAAGCTAGAACCCACCCCTGACTCCAACGTTTCTGCAAGGCAGGCCTAAAATTCAAAAATGAAAAGTGCCAGATCGGCATGGAATCCACAGAATTCCTGGGTTTCCGCATCGACGCTGCCAGAATCCACCCATTTGAAGCAAAGCTAAGGACAATTCAGCAAGCCCCCACACAAAATCCAAGGGGGAGCTAAAAGCATTCCTGGGCTTGCTCAATTTTTACCACTCCTTCTTACCACATAAGGCTGCCCTGGCAGAGCCACTACACCGCCTATTGGACAAACAAGCACCCTGGGTCTGTTCGAGCACTCAAGACAAAGCGTTCAAGGAGGTAAAATTGTTGCTATCCTCGGACTCCGTCCTAGCTCATTTCAACAAAACCCTACCAGTAACACTAGCCTGTGACGCTTCGCCATACGGCATTGGGGCAGTACTAAGCCACAGGATGCCAGATGGTAGAGAGGCCCCCATCGCATACTATTCTAGAACGTTATCATCGGCTGAAAGGAACTATGCCAGATAGACAAGGAAGCCCTTGCCATAGTGGCTGGCATTAAGAAGTTCCATGACTTCTTATATAGACGAACCTTCACCATCTTTACAGACCACAAACCTCTGCTCGGTCTCTTCATAGCTGACAAACAGACTCCTCAGATCCTGTTGCTGCAAATGCTATGATGGTCCATTTTCATGGCTGCATACTCGTACCGGCTAGTCCACAAACTGGGCAAGGAAATGGGCCACGCCGATGCTCTCAGCCAACTGCCTCCACCGCAGACTGAGCCGGATCCGGCCCCATCTTGTCGTATTCTGGTGATCTAGGACCTGCCTGAAGTACCCCTACATGCAGGGGACATGGCAGCTGAAACCACCACGGACAGAAAGCTTAGCCGTGTTCTCAACTGGGTGTTAAGGGGATGGCCAGAGGCCCGGCCAGGCCCTGAGTTCCAGCACTACGCTTCTTGAAAAAATGAACTGTCGGCCCACAAGGGATGTGTGCTGTGGGGCAGTAGGGTCATCATTTCACCCAGTCTTTGCTCCAAGGTGCTGGATTCCCTACACGAGGGGCACCCAGGAACTGTTCGGATGAAGGCTCTAGCCAGGAGCTACTTGTGGTGGCCAGGCCTGGACAAAGACATTGAGAATCAAGTAAGGAGTTGCCAGGCCTGCCAAGAAACCTGACTGGAGATGCCACAAGCACCAGTGCACCGCTGGGAGACCACACACACCCCATGGTCTCGCGTGCACATTGACTTTGTAAGTCCTTTCCAGGGGCAGGTGTTCCTGATAGTAGTGGACAATTCCAAGTGGTTGGAAGTGGCACTGGTCTCATCGATGACAATGACCAGGGTCATCCAAGAGTTGCACTGGCTGTTTGCCACACATGGTCTGCCAGATGTAATCGTGTCTGACAACGGGGCACAATTCACAGCAGAAGAGTTTCAGTCATTCCTCAACGCCAACATGACCTGGCACGTAACATTCGCTTCTTTCCACCCCACGACAATGGTCAGGTTGAACGAATGGTCAGGACCACAAAGGAGGTGCTCAAGTGAATGACAACTGGCAACTGGAATCACCACCTGGCGAACTTCCTCCTATGTCAACACACAACTCCCAGTACAGCAACAGGTCGCAGCCCAGCGGAACTAAGGTGGGAACGCCGGCTCACCACGAAGCTCAACCGACTTCACCCAGACAGAGTAGTGGCGGAGACAGCTCAGCCAACGCCCCCCCAGGAACTTACAGCCAGGTGAATTGGTATGGGCCAGGAACTATGGGAGTGGGGCACCTTGGATGGCAGCTAGGGTAACTAAGGTAATGGGCCCCTTGTCATACGAGGTTATTCTGGGGAATGATCATACAGTCAGATGCCACATTGATCAGTTACACCATCGGCAGGCTGGGCCAGTCCCAGATGAGGATCCCAAGGTGTTATCAGACCCACTAGAGAACTGTTTTCCTCCAAGTTTGCCTACACTACCCATGGCCGCCTCCGGAGAAACAGAGATACCAAGGGCAGTAGAGCCGCCGCCACTCATGACTGACCAAAACAGCCATCAAGACTCTGTCCAATTGGAGACGGACAATACTCCACTTAGACAGGACTCTCCAGTAATATTGTGGCGGTCCACCAGGATCCGTGGGCCCCCAGCCTATCTCAAAGACTATGAATATTGAACAGACTGAGGGTAAGAACTATCCTAGGGGGGAGGGGTGTTATGTATTGAATATATATAGTTTTGTTAAGCACTGCTAAAGTGAAACTAACCTTTAGATGACCCTAACTGTTAACTCCAACTGTTTTGGAGGGAAACTTAGAACATTCATATTTGGGCGGGCTTTTTCAAGGATTATGATTGGTTAAGGCCCCGTGGGCCCAGGGTATAAATTACAGGCATTGCCTGCTGTTCCTCAGTTCCAGTTTAAGTCAATAAATGCTGTTGTAGGTATGCTGGTCTGCTTCTTGCCTACTGAAGCCCACTACACAATAGTAAGCAAATATTCTGAAGTCATGATGCAGGTTACCCAACTTGGTGTTTTTCATATGATTAAAACTATAGCTTTTAAACTATGTTTTAAAAAATGAGCTCAGATACACTGAATGAAGGTGAATATATGTGTCCCAGGATAATGTTGCAGGATCCAATCTGGGTCGGTCACCGGGAGGAGAGGTTTTGTCTTCCGAGCTTTCGGACTCGTGCGGGAACCCATCTAGCTAGAGAGAAGTTCCCTGAAGATGGACTCGAGCATGAGTCCAAAAGCTCTGCTCCCAGTGACTGACCCAGATTGGATTCAGACATGCTGGCTTGGGGAAGTTAAATACTGCTGTACATATTTATATGTACCAATTTGAAAGATAGTGCTATATACACAAGAGGAACAGGTAAGTGAGTTGATTTGGTGGAAAATTCATACTATGCTGAAGCAACCTGAGAACAGAGATAACTGGAAATGGCCGTAAAGGTGAGCCAGTTGCCAAACGCCAAAAATGCAGACACATGACTGCAGGGTGTGTGTGTGTGGGTGTGTGTGTGTGGGGGGGTGTGGGTGGGTGTGGGTGTGTGTGTGTGTGTAAAGAGAGAGAGACACACACAGAGAGACAGAGACATTTATGGTGAGTCACATACTTAGAGACATAGATCAGGAGAACAGATCAAGAGCTAAACTAGAAATGAAAGTAAATGATTAGCTCAGTGAAAATTCAAAGACACCGTTTTAAAACATCAGAGCTGTACAGGCAAAACTTCTGCATTATTTCCCCCATAGCTGCTTTTGTATGTTGTATCTATTAGACCTGATAGCCTATCAAAGTATGGTTCATTTTTCAGGACATATCACCTTAGGTGAACCCAGCAGTTATATTTTGTTATTTCTGGTTTAAGGTTTAGAGCAAGTGTGCATAGTTCATAGAGAGGAAAGGGACAGACTGATGTCTTCAAAATAACTGGGGCCACAAAAGAATAGCTGGTGTGCTGATCAGCTGTTTGGTGGCTAGTGGCACATGGCGGCATTGGAGATGGCAGTGTCTGTAGGGCCTCGAGGCATTTGGAGGCAATGCCAATGTATCCTTCAGTGACAAAGTGATGGCAGAAATCTAGATGCTGGCAGACCTTTCCTGGAGCAGCAAAATTTGGTGGCTGTGGTTTATTTTTCAAAAAACGCTGATAGGCTGCAGAAAGCTGCTTGGTGGGTCACATGTTGTACAGTATGAACTCAACCAATTGATAGACTGGGGAACAGAGCTTGTTTTAAGACCACCTGGGAAATTCATGGTTGAAGTATGATTTGAACCAGTGAGTTGCTCGCAGCTTAACTCTTTATCATTATATTATTATATTATATTAATTTTTAATAACTGCTGGGAATATATCTTTAATATCGTCTCCTCATATCCACTGAAAACATAAGAGAGCTAAACTCTCAGCCTCTTTACCGTTTTCAGGAAGCTGAGAAAAACAGGAAACCTTTAGGAAGCAGTGCATATTCACAGACTGTTCTGCAGGCCAGGGTTCTCAAGGAAAGTATGCGCTAGTCATTTATTCAGAAATATCAGGCCTTGGTAGGAGACTCATTTTGGAACAGTTTATTCTGGGTGTTTCCAAGCATGATCTCTGAGAAATAAATGCCTCCAGGAAAAATCTTGCTTGCTTGCTTGAGATAGCATATATTTAGCTAGAAGTCATTTCCCCCCCCCCTTTTTTTTTTTGTCATGGGGGAGGCTATGAAATTTAACAAGCACTTATTTTGCTTTTTCATTCAGTTAACATCAACACTGGAAAATGGGAGACTTTTTAAAAGACAACGGTTTTAAAATCCTTCAATTTAAAAAAAAACAAACCCCAATTGACCAGAACGATGCATAATATGTTGCATCTTTTATCCGTATCTGTCAATCAGAATGTCTCATGGTCATGTGTCACTTATGATTGAATTATTTATGCATTATGTATGCATTAGTTCTAAACTCCATTTTTCCTATCTATGCTCAGGAGAGCATAGATAGTATTTCCTGCTCCATTTTTCACATAATACCATGGGAGATAAGTTGAGTTGAGAGATCGTGGTTATTACAAAGTCATATAGATTCAAATGTGTCTCAGCTTAGCACACATGACCATGAGACATGTGTGCCTTCAAGTCAGTTTTGACTCCTGGCAACTACCTGGCAACTCCTGGCAACTACCTGGTCCTTGTGGGTTTTTTGGGGGAACATTTTTTCAGAAGTGGTTTGCCATTGCCGCCTTCTTAGGGCTGAGAGAGAGTGACTGGTCCAGAGTGACCCTTTGACTTTATTCCCAAAGCAGAACTGAAACTCATAATCTCTCAGTTTCTACCCTTGTGCTATTAACTACTACATCAAACTGTCCATCTTAACATCTATAACAGAAGATAACCTTGATCTGGAAGTGAGATCAGGTGATTGAATGTCACCAAGCAAAATCTGATTTTCATTGATAAACCTTGCAGGTAACAAAAAGCAATAGAACATTTGCATGTATTTTTACCGTCTATGCCACAAAGGTGACAATTTTGAAAGGCAGCGGTCATACTAACTGGGCAAGCAGAAACAAAAGCTGGATTTCATTTTCTTACAGCTAACAAATCCATATTAAATTGCCTTCATCCAAAGTAATCTGTATCTTAAGTCCCAGACAAGTAGTTTCTGGGCAGATTAAAAAGCAATTCTGCTATCCATAGTGGTCTTATTTACAGTTACCTTAGTTGCAGCCCAGTAGCAGGTGGGAGTAAGTTGTAAGAAAGTTTAACATGCTGTTATTTGGTAATTGCAGGCAGTAGACCATGGTGACTTTTAGATGTAACTTTCTTAGCCCTAAGGCTGTTTTGTCCTCTGTACTTTTGGATGGGCAAGTCTTTCCTAACTGTTGTGCCCAGAGCTTTGGAGAGGGAACATATGCTTCGGTCTAGGGCCTTAATATTTGGTCTTTGTTAAAATCATAAACCTGTGAATTTTTATCAAACCTCAGTTAATGCTTCTTAGCATTATCGGTATGTTTTGTGCTTTTGGGTATATTTTCCCCTGACTTTGTTTTATCTCTTCCTTTCCATAGTGTAAACATTTCTATTTTTATTTAATGCATTTTGGGGTTATTCGGGTAACACTTCGAACCTAGAACTACACAGCAGTACAGATGTACAGGGTATGATTTAATGGTTTTGCTGCAAATGAACTGTGGCTGTGTCATTATGGGTGTATAGAAGGGAAGAAACAGAAGCCACAGTATGCATCCTTTAACTTCCAGAAGGGTTAATTAAGATTCTTTCTGCTATGAGTTTTTATTACTAATGGATCACTAAGCCATCTCAACACTCTTCTAGAGCTCTCGAGCAAGATGCAAAATTATTAGGTTTTAAGGCCACACAGCATTGCAATGTGTAGATAACTCACGAATGATGCAGATCTTCTAAAATGCAAAAGTATGTCCAGTGCATCAGCATTACACTATAGATAACATAAGTTGTCTTATAACCTAGCTGCACATATACCAGGAGGATCCCCTCTCCTTCTATGGCACAGATCAAACTACCCACCCATAATTTGCTTTGAGCTGCCATGTTATCCAAATGATTTTTTCTAACCACAAGTCAGATAAAGCAGAATTATCTAAAACCTGCTTGCTTGGAACAGATATACTGTAGTAGCACCATATGGCAACATCCAACACATGGATTAATAGGGCACCAATTAAACCTAGAAGGAGTCACCCCAGGTACATCCACAAGTAATCACAGATTTACTGTGCAGTCCAAATGTGACCATAGCAAAGCATTCATATCAGACTTTTTTTGTGCTTTTAGTCAAACTAAACTAAACAGCAAGCATTTCATACCATGCCAAAGTTCAATAGCATTTCTGGCTGGAATTCTTCCTAATCAAATTTTGGAAAGTGCTTTACAAACATTATATATAAATGCAAGCTTTCAAGTTACCAAATATATTTCACTGGTGAAGGTATTTAATATTCCATAATGGATTTAGGGAAGGGAATGGAAAGATCTTATGCCATGTCTATAAGTTAATGAAGAAGTTTTGAAAATGCAAAAATTGCAGTTTCATAATCCTTCAATTGATTGAATAAATATAATTTTTTATTATGGAATATGTGTGGTTTTATACACTTCCTAGTTAACACCACTTGTTTTCTTTTAAAACTTATAGAAGAGTCTCACTTATGTCATATCCATCCTTCTCCAGTGCCTAATGTTCTCAGTATAATGCCACCACCTGTCTAGGCAGAATTCATGCCCATGCCATCTTTAAACTGTGTAGCAATGGTGAAGAATCTGAAATTTCTTTGCAGTGAAAGAACAGTGTAGGAGTTCTTACTTGCTTGGCTGCTCTCCATGTAATAATGTTCTGATAGAAAGGTCTCTGCAACACAGCTTTTCAAAGCATAGAAATCACATGGCATGGACAATTCTAGTGCATCAGTTCCACCAAATAAATTTCCTGACTTGGAGATGGTCACAGATTGTGGCAGCCTCAGCTATAAAGCATCAAACCAATTCTCTGCGGTAAAGGCGGCTGCTGTTTAAAGACTCAGAAATTGGGGTGGAATGAAGTAAAAGGCCAATAAATATTTAAGCCCACCTACCATCCTGCCCCACAGACAAGTGGACTGGTTGATGTTTCCTCTTCACATACCACTTAGCTTCTCAAAAGAGGCAGTGATGAGTGGTTGTGTTTTCTTCCAAGCTTTTTCTTAGCAAGAATCTCCGCTTTTTAAAACCACTCCCCACCCTTTATTTTCAAATGCCTTATTGACATTCAGTATACATTTTTTGTTAAAAAAAAAAGAAGATGAATATTCTGGTTCCAAATGTAATGTTCTATTAGAGCTGGTACAGCAGTAAAAAAGCTAGAAGCAGTTAAATCTATAAACCTGCTGTAAAAACAAAAGGAATTCTAGGGAACTATTAGAAAGTATTTGTGTTACTTCATTAATACTTAAAGCAGGCTGGTCACTGCCTGGAATCAGGGACTATATAGGAGTTCCTATATGTGACTTAAGAGAAATATGATCTATTTCCTATATGGGGAGCACTTCAGTGGTTCTACTCAATTTCTGCAACTTTCATCAGTCTCATAATAGTTACAAATGTAACACAGACTGTGTAAGTGGTGAGGGTTATTGGACTGTATCTATGATATCAACAGCAGTAATGGGTTCTACTTATCTTTGCTACCGGTTCAGGAATGGGCACGCAATGCTTCTGCACATGCGCAGAGCAGTAGTGGGTTCTAAAACCCATTGCTACCAGTTCGCTCACACACAACGCTTCTGCGCATGCGCAGAAGTGTCCCGGGTGGGTGGGCGGAGCATCCCAGGTGGGTGGGCGGAGCCTCCTGCCACCTCCGCTACCAGTTCGCAGAACCAGGCCGAACCAGGAGCAACCCACTGCTGGTGCAGAGCGTTTTTTGATGATGTCCGGGCGGGTGGGCGGAGCCTCCCGCCACTACTAGTTCGCTGTACCGGGTCGAACTGGTAGCAACCCACCACTGATCAACAGTAAGCACACAAGGTTCATATCTGATCATGTTGTAAACTGAAATTTTTATTTAATTTTTCAATCAATCTTTGGCATTCTGAATCAAAGTTTGGTTGTAAGTATATGCACAATGTTCATAAAAATACTAAGTACAGCAAGGTTATATTCTTCTCCAGTACTTTATTCTATTTCTTTGCTTGATTGTTGTGCACTAAAAGTAGGGCTCAGGTTTTACTGAAATAAGAAAGAGAATAGTTTCGGATTTGGTTTGAATCAAAGTATCAGGTAGGGCATGAGTCTTAATCATGGAATCAGAGCACAGACCGATTCAGCATATGACTCCTGTGCAAAGCTCAGTCTGGAAAATGCATAGCCTTCCTTCCTTCCTTCCTTCCTTCCTTCCTTCCTTCCTTCCTTCCTTCCTTCCTTCCTTCCTTCCTTCCTTCCTTCCTTCCTTCCTTGAGTTTATTCCCACAGTGATGCTACCCTTCTCTCATCCTTTACGGGATCCTTTATTTGTAGGGGAGATAAGCAGGCATGCACATCCTTACTCAATGCAACAATTTGAGTATGGCCTGAGCCCTGGAATATATTTTTCAAATCAGGAGGCTGAGTCTGGTGCAAGAAACTGCCCCTTTTGTTTGAGAAATTAAACCAAATCCCAAATCTCAGGAGACATCCTTGGTCTAATATTTGCTTTAGAAGTCATGAGTCCTGGGAAGATACAGTCCTGTGCTCCCTATTTCTTTGCTTGATTGTTGTGCACTAAAATGGGTTATGAGAATGGGTTATGAATCTGAAAAATGTTTCATTCTCCATGGAGGTTGGAGCTAGCATTCAGATAGGGTTGTCTCGTCCAATCAGGATGAGGACTGAGTCTGTCAATCAAAGTTCTTGCTCCGTCCGCCATCTTATCCCAGTTCAGACTCAGTTCTCAGTGAGGAAAGACGTGGGTTTGAGTTTTCTTCTTGCATCTGATTGCCTTTCTTCTATTTGGATTATTCCATTGTCTATTTCAATTAAAGACACTGACTGTGAGTGTGCCTTCCCCTGTCAGCTGGAATGACCAGGGGAGGAGGTTGGCTTGTGGGCTTGGCCCCTTGCCGCGGACGGCTGTCAGCTCCGTGGCCCGTTGTCATCGGCGCTTGCCTTCAGGCTACGAGGGCCATTAATCGGCCTCCCTGTTTCAGAGGTTCTGTAGCCCTTTGGCATCGGCGCTTGCGCCTCCAGGCTACGACGGCCGTTTAATCGGCCTCCCTGTTTGAGGAACCTTGGAGCAGATTTTTCCGCAGGAGCGTGGAGCCTGCAGGCGGCTTGAGCGGCCTTCTTTGGGATTGGCTCGCCGTTTCGCTGTGTGTGAGGTTACGCAGCGTGCTCCGCTCCCTCAGGCTGCTCTGGGACGCCCATTAGCCTCCAGGCTTCAGGGCTGTTTGGCTGCGTGGGTGTGGGATTGAAAGTCGGGCTTGCTTGCTTTCGGATCGCCCCCCCCTTTTTCTATCAGGGATTTCATAGCAGCCAATTCCAGTAAGTGCCTAAACCTTTTCAGGGCTTGCCCTTGGTGAGGCTTCTGGGCAGTGAGTTTCGCGCCCTTTCTGCGCGGCAGCCATTTGCTGGCCCGGCCTGTCTTTCACACAGCGGCGGCCATTTTAGGGTTCCTGTCAGCCTTTGAAGTGCTGGCGGCCATTTTGTGAGTGTGGGGCTCAGTTGGCGATTTGGCACATAGCCCTGTTTTTCCGTATGGCTGAGGCCAGCTCCTCCTCAAAGGCCACTAAGCCTCCTGGCAAGAGGCAGCAAAAATCGGCCAGGGCAGATCCGGCCGGGGATCAATCCCCTCCACTCCCCAAGAGGAGCCGGGCCCAATCCCGTCCATCTCGGGCCGGTCATAACGTGGGAGAACGCAGGGATCAGGCGCTTGCTACGTGCTGTTCCCTGGGGGCCAGTCAGGGGGATCAATTAGCCCTGGATCGTCCGGGCCTGTCCCTTATTTCAGCTGACGTTTGGGGTTCGGTTGGATTTTCCAACCCAGTCTTGGCCCCTTCTGTGACGTCAGTGGGTCCTGCCTCCAGTGCCTTGATCGTTGGTCAGGCACCGTTCTCCTCCGCTGCAGCTCCCATGGCTCAGACAGCATCAGCGCCATCAGCTTCTGCAGGCCTAGCGGTGTCGCCATCAGTGGCCACCGTTTCTTTGGACTCAGGGACCCCTGTCGCTGCGGCCCCATTGTCGACTGCTCCAGCGGCGGCTATAGACCCAACCTCATTGCAGCTCTTTATTGCGGCTGCTGTTCAGCAGAGTTTGGCGAGCCTTCAACATCTGGCTCATCCAGGGCCGTCTTATGCTGCCCATTCGTCTCGGTCCCTGCCGCCTTTGGACGCTGTTAGAGCTACCCACCGCTCGCGCAGTCCGGACCGGGATTCCTCCGCTTCCAGTGATGGCAATGGGGAATCTCCATTGGAGGAGGGCGAATGGGACGAGTTTGCGTTGTCTGAGGATGAGGGGCTTCTGCCGGACCACCCGGTACCCTCGGGTCTTTTCCCTCCAGCCTTGTTTAAGTCTCTGCTTTTCAAGGCTCATAATGCGGCTGGCCTTCGTTTAAGTCTCTGCTTTTCAAGGCTCGTAATGCGGCTGGCCTTCCTAATCCTGTGTCTGGACCATTGGAAGGGTCTTCTTCTTTGCAGGAGCCCCTTTTTGCTGAACATTTGCCGGAACTTGATATCATCCCGGCCCCGCAATTGTTCATAGATAATGTTCAACGTCAGTGGTCGGCGCCGGCTTTGGGGCCTATGCCGTCTTCTCTCGATAAGAAGTTTTTCAATGTTGCTCCCGACCTGGCTTCCTTGCTGAGTCCTCAGTCGGTGGATGGTCCGGTGATGGCGTTGCATTCTCCCAACGCCATGCCCGGGGAGGCAGAGGAGCTCCTGAAGCCGGAGGAGCGCCGCATGGAGCAGGCCTTGCTGAAGGCCCACCACGCCGCGGCCTGGGCGGTTAAGGCTTCTTCGTCTGCATCCTTTTTCGCTCGAACATCGCTCATATGGCTGCGGCAAATCCAGGAGCAGGTGTCGCCTACCGACCTGAGAATCCAACAAGACCTCAACAAGGTCATCGCGGTGACTCAGTTTGCGGCTGATGCTACTCTATGGTCCGCCCGGTATGCATTGGCTGCGACAGTGGTCTGCTGATCCAAGACACAAGTGGCGGCTGGCGTCTGCTCCCCTCCGGGGCCAACAGCTATTTGGTGATTCCTTGGATCCCATTCTTGTGGAGTCCAGAGATCGTAGAAAGGTCCTCCCCTCCCTCATTAGGAAGGGTGCCTTTCGCCAGTCCCCATATAGTAGGCGGCCCTTTCGATCAGCTGACCAGGGCTCCAGTCTTTCCCGGCCCCAGGGTCAGTACAGGTCTAGGCATTTCCAGCAAGACAGATCCGTTAGGGGGAGGTCCTTCAAACGCCCATTCCGGGGTGGTTGTTCCCGTCCTTTTCGTACATCCCAGGTTAGTGATGCTTCTGATCCTCCCATCGGGGGTAGGCTCTCTCTATTCTCAGCTATGTGGGATCTGACAACACGGGATTCCTGGGTTAGGACTACGGTTCGTACTGGCCTGGAGCTGGAATTCTCTGCTCCTCCCCCTGAAGCCTTTATACCGTGCCCTGTTTCCAGGGTCCCTGCTAAGCGGGCCCTGATGGATGTGGCGGTCCAGCACCTGCTGGACATCAGAGCCATTCAACCTGTCCCCCCATCCCAACGGGGTTTGGGGTTTTATTCTGTTTTATTTTTGGTGCCTAAGCCCTTGGGTGAATGGCGCCCCATCTTGGACCTCAAGCGTCTTAACCTGTATATAACTTACCGCAGGTTTAAGATGCATTCCCTGAGGTCCATTTTGGGGTGTATTTGGCAAGGTGATTATTTGGCCTCCTTAGACCTGAAGGAAGCCTACCTGCATATTCTTATTAACAAGAATTACAGACATTTCCTCTGGTTCTGTTATGCAGGTAGGCACTTCCAGTACAGGGCTCTCCCTCT
>QLTV01002542.1:811778-861178 GCA_003457575.1 Thermophis baileyi | reverse complement strand
CGGTGTGTATGAGTTTTTTAACTGTTTTTAAATGTTTTTTATTATGTTTTCTTTTAATGGTTTTTTTTTTATATTGTTGTGAGCCACCCAGAGTCCCTTGGGAGTTGGGTGGCATACAAATTTAATAAATAAATAAATAAATAAATAAATAAATAAATAAATAAATAAATAAATCATCATCATCATCATCATCATCATCATCATCATCATCATCATCATCATCATCATCATCATCATCATAATCATATAAACATGAACATGTGGGAAGTCACCCAGCCCAAAATGGAGCACTTTTCTACAGCAACATTTCAGTGAGAAAACATTGCTTGACTATTGTTAACTCTTTTCCACTAAAATCCACCTAGATCAGCAAATCCACCTAGGCTGATCATGCCCATTTCCACCTTATTAATTTGAAAAAAAAAATATTAGCACATCTTAGAACTATAGCTGTATTTCTATCTTTCAAGCCTTATAAAACAAGGCAAACATATATAGAAAGCAATTGACTCCACTTAACTTTATGACTAGGAAAATGTTTCTGCTAGTTCCTGCTGTTTCGATTGCTACATTCCTCAGCTTTGTCTGAATCCTGTCATGGGAACAAGTGGCCATTCTATACTGTGACATACTCTGTCACCATATTCTGCTAGGATCTGCTGGGACTATTAGATCTGGGCTGCAAAACGTCCTCTTGTCAGCAGAGATACAGAAAACCTTGCTGCCATCTAGTGCTTGTCCAGATTTTTGCAGCCAAGAGTGGGTAGCTTTAGTAAAAAGAAATAGAAAAGAACTGCTATAGATTCTCATATCTTAAAATTAGAATACTTTTCTTCTTATTCTACCCTCAGAGGGTGTATTGGAAAAGTGAATTTAATGGTAATTCAGTTTCTGTCACTTTTCACTTATTTGATGTTGCAAATTAGCTGTTCATTTGATGTTGCAAATCAGCTGCTACAGAGGTAGGTCTCCATTGGGTGGGCCTCATTTGAAGATTGGGTTGGCTAAGATTATTTAGTTAGACTGAGCTCCAAAATCTTGTATCTTTGAATTACTGGAGTTCTTTCTTTAGGAATTTTTGATAAATATTGTTTTGGTTTAAGATTTAACTGAATTCCAAAACTGTAACACCTGCAGCTTCCTGTCTCTAAATGGTAAGTATAAATATCTGAATTCCATATCTGTTTTAAATATTCATCAGCTTGAATTCTTTGGCTGGAAGGATGATTATATTAATATAAGAAGAGATAAGCTATGTCTGAACTTCCAGGCATGTTAACCGACGCAGTTACACAAGAAGAAAAATTTCCAGTTAAGGCATTTAAGAAAGAATACTAGGCTATATTGGTGATGCCACTTCATCTCTAGAGGATTTTTTCATCTAGCTCAGGGATGGACAATCTGATACCCTTCAGGTATTTTGGACTACATATCTCAGAATTATTAATCATTGCCTTTGCTGGCTAAGAGTTTTGAAAGCTGTTGTTTAAAGATCTGGAAGGCAACTGAATCTTCTACCAGCTCATTTAATTTGAGTTATGTCCTACTCTAAACGTCATGTTGCTTTATACTGAATCACACAATTGGGCCATATGCTCCAATCCTGCCCAATAGGTGGCTTTGGGTATCATTTTTCAGCACTTGTTGAAATAAAAACAAATGATGCTAAGAATGAACCTGGATTTCTTGATCTTCTCACTTACATACTCCCCATTCTCAATCCAGCTAAGCCCTTTATATCAATTTAAGCCACTAAGAAGCTAGGGTAAACAGGAACAGATAACATAGCTTCATAAAAAGTGGGAAAGATTGAAACTGCTTCAATAAGAATCCTCATACATATTTTTTAAAGAGTTGAAATCAGCGAGGCTTGCAAGTCCTGCCCTTTTGGTGATCCTTGTTACAATATATGGAATTCTACGGATTTTCTGACAAGCTGGTGACATATAACTCTGGTCAGTAGCGTGAAACAGTGCATCCCTCTGTTCTTTGCTAGGCAGTAATTAATCATACTTTGACATAAAATGAGTGAAGCAAAAGTGTCTGTAAAAGTAGAAGGTATTTGCTAGGCATCAATTCCATCACAGTTGTCTTGTGATGATGGTCAGCTTGTCCATCTATCCTATGTCCATTAATATAATTTATTTTCAGTTTCTTTCTAGAAATTTGCTTTCTTATTTTCTCTTTTTCCTTTTTTCCTTTTTTCCTTTCCTTTTCCTTGAATTTTTTACTCCTTCCCTCTATTTACTGGTTGAAAATACTTTGTATTTATATGTTGTTCAGTACTTATCACCAAAGCTTGAAAATTAGTTACATCTGAGAATTTATCAGAAAGAGAAAATAAACACATGTACATTGCAATCCTTAGAATGCTTACTAAAACACAACCATCAGTGTATCAGATTGCAGACATATAAAAATCTATGTAAGATGTAAATATGTATTTCTTCTCAGTGATTTCTTCTCAGTGATTCCATTCTTAATTTAAAAACCTTGTTTCCTCCAAAGTTTTTTTTATCATTTTGTCCATTCTAAACTACAATTATTTTCAGATTTACTTATCAAAATAATGTCCCAAATCTACATGAAGAAATTCTAACAAAATGTTACAAGGTATACCCAACATTCTCAAAGAGAAACATTTTTCATGAAATAAAGGTGAATATGTGTGTCCCACGATAATGTTGCAGGATCCAATCTGCGAACCAGAGGTTTTGTCATCTGAGCTTGTTAATTTTGTTATTTTTTTTCTAACCTCAACTCAAATGGGATCTTGAGTTACTAGAAATTTGCTACTTGTGTTAATGTAGGCATATATCTATAGTCAGTTTAATTGGATATTGCATTTTTACAAAAACATTATGCTCAATTAGGTTTATGCACTACACTGCTAAATACAAGCAGCACACAAATTTCAATGCACATTTTCTCTAAAAGCTCAGGAATCTTACTTATGTTAAATGTCAACAATATTATTTTTTAAAAATCTAGCATAGAAATAAGCATAGCAAGAAACAAAAAGAAAGCAAATTTCTAGAAAGTAACTGAAGTTCCTTTCTTTATTTCAGTTTATTTCAGAGTCTTAAATTCTTATGTTTAAAGTTTTATTTCATTCAGGATTAAAGGCATAGTCACCCAGCATTTTTGAACTTTCATTCCAACTAACTTAGAAGTAGTTAATGAGCAATTTACAAAAGTGATTAGAAAATGAGGTTTGCGAACTTAGTGTTCTTTAAAAGTCTCCACCGCTGTCGTGAGCAAGATGGCTCACCTCCAGGCACTCATATCCATGGAAAACTCACAAAAAGCAGCTGTCCAAAACACATATGTATAATCTCCCAACCTCTCCTTACCCAGAGAGGTTCCAAAGAACCAATCAATTCACAATTTCCTTTGTTATTTTCATGTTTTTCCAGAGCAGTCTTCAATTCTCCATATCTCCCCTAGAAGTCCTTTATCCATTGGATTTCTATCTGGATGTTGA
Organism: Thermophis baileyi; assembly: GCA_003457575.1. NCBI lineage: Eukaryota > Metazoa > Chordata > Lepidosauria > Squamata > Dipsadidae > Thermophis > Thermophis baileyi. Next base: position 857,694 of record QLTV01002542.1, on the reverse strand, counting down.
CTTGGCCATTGTAAAACATTGGATTTATTTTTCTGCACTTCCTCTTATTTAAATTTGATTTGAATCATTGCTTACCTCATGGGCTACTTGCACCTTCAGTTGCAACTGATGATCTGATATTCTCCTCTAGAATATTTTTATATTTAAAAAAATCCCCATGTTTTTTTCCACTATGGCAAGTAGTCCAGATACTACAGCAACAACATCTTTGAATGTAGATTGGTGAAGCTCACAAATTTAAAAATGGTTTTGTGGTCATTTTTAGACTGATGGGCAAATGTAACATGTTTTGTAGGAGATCTTCAGATATTTTAAAAGTAGGAAAGATATATTTCTAGACACTGTATGGTGGAAATTATGGAGCTTTGAAGCCAAAATCTTTGACTTGTATACATAGCAACCCTGCCCCAGATCAGACCTGATAATTTAACTAAGAATTAGCCCTTGACATGCTTTTAATTTAACTGATTAAATTGGGAGAAGAGATTTGTGCACACTAGCACAATAGTACATGTTGTATGACTTTGCTTATCAAAAAAATGAAAGGTCATTTTTTGGTGTTAGTTCTTCACTCGGACTCCTTTCAGGTCAAAAAGAAGCTCAGAAAACATTCTGTAGAAAAGAAATGTGAACATTCAGAAAATCTGAAAGGGGACAAATGCTTTTTCACACAACTGTAGGAGTTTCTGGAAAAAAAAAAGTAAAAACACGCAAATAATTGTGGACTAGAAAATAAATTTGCCTTTCCTTTCTTTTCAAAGTACTTCTGATGTAATGAACTGTACATAATTACAGAATATCCAATACTGTATTTTATTTCCATTTTTGCAGGATATTCTCGGGTATCTATTCCTAATAGTTTTCATATGATTCTAATGGGAGCCCATATGATCTGTGTGCTACTAAGAGTGAAAAGTTAGAGACTAATCATACCTCCTGCCATTGCATGATGATTAAATGACACTCTTTTCTTCTCCTGCCAAGTCTGCTGAGTCTGATTCCTGTTTTTTTCTTCAGTAAGAATCACAGACATTGGAGAGAAAATACTATGGTCTCCATTAAGATAACAGTGGCAGAAAAATCAGCTCTAACCCTGTGATTATGCTTTCAATCTAATAATTATTTAAATACCAGATAACACCTTTTGAACTAATTGAGACCTTTCAGCTGGTTGCCTGTGATAACATGGCTGCATTTACTTCATCTCGAGTTCCTTTTCTAAATGGGTGCAAATTGCTTTTAAAGTTGCATTTATCTGCTACATAAATTACAGAGCACTCTCCTCTCCATACAAGCCAACCCCATGAAGTGACCGAACAATATAAATGATTGATCCTGCTTGTGTATTTGCTTGTATTATTCTGTTTGCAAAATAAGGCAAAGGAGGAGGATAGCGGGTAAATTGGATGCCATACACTCAAGAAATGGGTTAAAGTTGGAAGATAGGATCAAAAATATTAGCTAGAAATATTTTAAGCTGTTACTCCTTAAATTTGGGTGGTTTTCTTTTTTACATTTGTGACTACTAGCTCTTGCTATTACTAAGATTATTTTCAGGAAGTTGGGATAGGGATGATTTCTTAATTGTTTTATCAAGGTAAGGAACAGTTTATAGAGATTCAGTCTCATATAATTGTCATCTAACCCTGGATTATGACTGATAGCAGCTCTTCATTCCTGGATTGATATATGATTTTGTCCAGCTCTACTTATAGATATTTGGAACTGAATTAAGAATCTTATGTATACTAAGCAAGAAGAGTTGGTGTCAGGGTTCCAAATAGCATCTAAAACTAAATCAGAGTTCAATGCAAAGTATTGCTCAAAGTTCTAATTTATTAGTACAGCCATGTTGGCACAGCTGTGAGAAACCCGAATCTGATGCTACGAGGGTTTCTCCACCCAGTTGTAAGATCAAGCCCCTTGTCCCCACACCCACAAGTTCATCACATTAGCCACTCGTCTTCTGCCAACGTGTCGTGTCCGTTACTCCCCTCAGCTTCCGGGCAGGTGCTGGACAAAGGATGACCTTGAGAATCTAAAGGAATTTGTTATGGCTGCATTTCTACATCCCTCATGCAATAGCCCCTCCCAAATTCCCACAGCAAGAATATGTTTTTAAATGCATAAAATGTAGCAGGCCAAAGTGTCCAAATAAGATGGCTTTGGCCTGACAGGCGGCCTCCCTCAAGAAAGAAATGTGTCCTACAAAAAGAAAAGGCTCCAGGGGTTCTCCACCCAGTTGAAAGTTCAAGCCTTTGTCCCCACACCCCCAAGTCCATCACATGAACCAATCTTCATCTGGCACTTGGCAGCAACTCCCATCTCCTTCCGTGCAGATGCAGGACAAAGGATGACCTTGACAATGTAAAAGGAATTTGTTATGGCTATATGCAGACATCCCTCATGCAACGGCCCCTCCCAAATTCCCATAGCAAAGCATACATTCCAAAGCATAAAGTGTGGCAGGCCAAAGTCTCTAATAAAATATGGCTTCAGCCTGACAGGCAGCCTCCCCTCAAGAAAAAAGCATGCCCTGCAAAAGAGAGAGGAAATCGCATAGGGGGTTAGTTCAGCATTCTTAACCACCCCTCCCCCCCCAGGGGGACCCTTTGGCTTGTCCGGGTATTTATCATGGAATTGCTTTTACTAGTCTATCTGCTTTTACATTCCAACTTCTAATTTAGCCGCCCAGAGTCCTTTGGGAGTTGGGCGGCATACAAATATAATAAATATAAATATAAATATAACTCTTTACCCATGTGGATTCAGACAAAGGGTACCCCTTCCAATGGATTAGGTATTGTAATTGACTCCTAAACATTTTGGAGTCTAAGATTTTTTTCACTTCATAATGTGTCTCCCCTTGTATTACTATAGGGGGAGGTGGTGGTTGGGTTTGTGGTCTTATATTGGACCTAGCCACTGGTTTTAATAAGCTGCAATGAAATACTGGGTGGATTTTCCCCAATATTCTCGGCAATGCAAGCTGCACAGTGACAGGGTTAATAATTTTGACTATGGGGAAGGCCCCCCAAAATTTTGGCCCTAGCTTTTTGCTGGGCATTCTCAATCGGATGTATTTAGTGGACAAGAAGACTTTATCCCCCACTCGGAAGGGGGGGCTGGAGTGATCGGTGCCTGTCTGCTTGCTTCTTATAGGCTTCCGCTGCTTCAGCAAGTGCTCTCTTGGTCTTTTCCCACCCTTGCTTCAATGCTTCCATCCACTCAGCCAGGGACATCGAGGTGGGTGCTTCTGTAGGCAGTTCCAGCATTGGAACGAACTCCTGGCCACTGGTGATCTGGAATGGGGTTAGTCCGGTGCTGCTGTGGACAGCGTTGTTGTACGCTACTTCTGCAAAAGGCAGCAGCTCCACTCAATTGTCTTGCTGATAATCTACATAGCAACGGATGTATTGTTCCACCATTGTGTTCGCATGTTCTGCTGCCCCATTTGTATTTGGATGGAAAGCCAAGCTGAGTCCTTGCGTGGATCCAATTGCATGTAGGAATTCTCGCCAGAACTTGGCGGTGAACTGTACACCTCGGTCTGAGATAATTCTCTTAGGGACTCCATGTAAGCGGTAGATGTGCTTGAGAAACAGTTTGGCTAGATGTCTGGCTGATAGTAGCCCAGAGCAAGCAACGAAGTGGGCTTGCTTGGAAAACAAATCAATCACAGTCCAAATCACGGTGTTCCCTTTACTATCTGGAAGTTCCACTATGAAGTCCATGGCTATCTCCTCCCAGGGTTTGCTGGGGTTGGCCACCTGCTGCAACAGTCCAGGTGGTTTTCCTGGCCGGTGTTTTCTGGTGGCACAGGTGGCACAGCTTTTTACGTAGTCCTCCACCTCAGTTTTCATCTTTGGCCACCAAAACTGCCGTCGCGTTAGGTGGAGGGTTTTGAGGAACCCAAAATGTCCTCCCAGCTTGGAGTCGTGATTTCACTGGAGCACTTCTAGTCTTAGGCTGGCAGGCACGTATAGCTTAGATCCTTTCCAGGTCAAGCCTTCTCTCATCGTCAGGATTTCCTTGAGCCAGGGGTCACTAGGCAGATCTGCCTTTAACTTTGTGGTCCACTCATCCTGGCTTCGCGTGCTCGGTCATCTGGCTTGGCCCCTGGTGAGGACTGGGGCTGCTAGTTCCCTCTCTGAGGGGGGAGTGCCTGCTGGCTCCTCTAGTGAGGGGGGAATGACCGAGTGGAATTCTTCTTCTCTTTGGCTGTTGTATTATGGTTTTCTGGACAATGCGTCTGCCAGTAGATTTTTCCCAGCTGGGATGTGCTTCAGTTCGAACTTGAATCGTCTGAAGTATTGCGCCCAGCACACCTGTTTGGGTGAGAGTTTCCTGGGGGTTTTCAGGGCCTCGAGGTTTTTATGATCTGTCCATACCTCGACGGTACCTTGCCCCCTTCTAGGAATTGTCTCCACGTAAGCAGCGCCCAACGAACGGCATATGCTTCTTTCTCCCAAATGGCCCATCTCCTTTCGGTGGCCATGAGCTTCTTCGAAACGTATGCACACAGCCAGAGTTGGCCTTTCTCATCTTTATGTAACAGCACCACCACCACGGCTACGTCGCTGGTGTCCGATTGGATTACGAACTGCCGTTCTGGGTCAGGGTGCTGCAGGATTGGTTCTTGAGCAAAGAGCCGCTTCAGCCTTTTGAATGCTTTTTGGCATTCCATCGTCCAACCAATTGGCTGGTTGGGCTTTGGCTTGGTGGGGCCAGTCTTTAGCAGTTCGGTCAGTGGCAGCTCCACCTTGGTGAATGATGGGATGACCTGCCGATAGAAGTTTGCGAAGCCCAAGAAGCTTTGTAGTTGTTTGAGAGTGCATGGGGGCTGCCAATCAAGCACTGCTTTCACTTTTCTGGGATCCATTTCTATTCCCTCACTGGAAATACGGTACCCCAAGTAGTCCAGGGAGGTTTTATGGAATTCGCACTTGGAAAGTTTTGCGTAGAGTTTGGCAGCTAGAAGTTTTTTTAAGACTTGTCGCACTAGCTTCACGTAGTCCTCTAGTGTTTCACTGAAGATGAGAATGTCATCCAAATAAACAAGCACCCCCTTGTACAGATGGGGGTGGAGGACCTCGTTGATGTATTGCATGAAGACCGCAGCAGCCCCTTGCAGTCCAAAGGGCATGACTCTGAATTGGAAACTTCCCAATGGGCAGTTGAAAGTGGTCTTCCATTCATCCCCCTCCCTGATTCGTATGAGGTAGTAGGCTTCTCTCAAATCTAGCTTGGTGAATATCTTGCCTTTGAACAAATGGTTCAGCAAGTTCTTCATGAGAGGGAGGGGGTAGGTGTTTTGCACACACACTGCATTAATCCCATGAAAATCAACGCACAATCTGACCCCCCATCTTTCTTCTCTTTGAAGAGCACGGGGGTGGCGATCCTCGACTTTGCCGGTTGGATGAACCCTCGTTCCAAATTGGTGTCGATGTATCTTCTTAACTCTCCCAGTTCCTTTGGGGTCATTGAGTACATTTTGGGTTTTGGGAGTGTAGCCCCAGGCTCAAATTCTATTGTGCAGTCTGTCGGCTGGTGAGTGGGGAGGTAGTTGCAGTCTTCTTCACTGAACACCCCCGCTAGGTCTCGGGATTCTGCTGGCACCTGCTGGGAGCCTGGGGGCATGGTTTCGAGTGCTGGGACTGCCAGCTGGGGATGGTTTGAGTCCAGGGGTGCTGGCTCTGTGTAGGCCCAATGTGCAGGGGTAGCTTCCGGTACCCATCCTCCCATTTTATGGTAGGGGTCCACTTGTCTAGCCACGCAAGCCCCAAGATGATTGCTTCAGACATCTTGGGGGCAACTATGAACCGGATAAGTTCGTGGTGGCGGCCCATTTGCAACTCTACCAACTCGGTGAGGAGAGTGGCGGGGCCCCCCAATTAGTGATCCATCCACTTGTTGGAAGCGGATCGGGTTTGCTAGGGGCCTGGTGCTGATTCCTAGCTTCTCTACCACTGCCTTGCTGATTAGACATCTTGAGCAGCCCGTGTCTATCATGGCATCTATGTCTCCCTCTTTTCCTGTCTCTGGCACCGTGATTTTTGCTTTTATGAGGAAGGGACGTACGGCTTCACTCACCATTGGGTTGTCTTTGCCACTGCCTCCCTCATCCCATTGAGGGGGCGACTCCTCCGCTGGTGATGTTTCTGCGTCGTCAGGTGGGGGAGGGGACTCCTCTGCTTGTAGGGCCAGGCGCCCCACCTCTGGCGGTTTCGTGGGCTTCTTTCTTGGCCTGAGAGGTGGCCTTGCCCTCGGTAGTGCGATGGGGTTTGGCGCCAGGCACTCTGAAGCCCGGTGGCCTGCTTGGCCACATCAATAGCATTTCACTGGCAGTGTTGATTCAGGGTGTGGGGCGGCGGTTTGCTTCGGGGGAACCCGGCATCCCAAAGGCCTCCTGGCTGGACGGTCTGTGGGAGGCTTTTTCCGACCTCGAATTACGTGATCCAGAGCGATGGCGGTCGCATACCACTCTTGGATTCTACAAGGGACCCCTCGGATCTCACATGCCTCTTTTAGTTCGGGATCCAGGGCATCTCGGAACCTGTGCACCAAGAGTCGTTCGGGCCAATCTCGCACTTTCCCAGCTGCTCTTCTGAATTCCCACACTAATTCTTTCACTGCGCGGCCTGCTTGCTTCAACTTCTGAATTTGCTCTTCGGCTTCCACGTGTTGGGCTGCATCGTGGAACCGGACCCTCATTAGTTGGATGAACTCGTTTGCATCGTCTAGTTCCGGGACCGCTTCGTCATGGAGCTCAACCACCCACTCCACTGCCTCCCCCTTGTTCATTCTCTTGGTTATCTTGTCAATTAACTGTCTATCCGACCGGAATTGTGTTCCGTGCTCATCAACGTAAGCCCACGCTCGGTGAAGGAAATAGGCTAGTTTCTTGGGATTCCCATCGAACATGGCACGGAACCGGGGAGGTGGCTAGACTGGCTTGGTGGGTCGCCCACTGTTCGGGGTGAGGGGGGGTCCACTTAGGCTTCTCCCTGGTGTAGAGGTCCCCTGGGGTCCCGCTGGCGGAGTGACGGCTTGTTGCGGGGGCCCTCCGATTAGCCCCCCTCCTGGCTGCACCTGTTGGCCTGCTCCAAACGCGCCCCCGTCAGTGGGGAGGGATCCCTGCACTTGCGGCGGGGGTTGTGCAGAAGGACCTGGCATCGTGGGGGGCTGTTGCGCCACTCCAAGCCCTGGTGTGAGGTTGGGTGGCAGAGGGGACCCTGGCATCCATGGGCACTGCGCCCATCCCATTCCTGGGAAGAAAGCCCACCCAGGTGGGGCTTGCCACGGTGGAATGATGCCGAGGTTTGGCAGCTGGGCTGGAGTTGGCAGTCTCCACGCTCCCTGTTGGCAAGGATGCGGGCTCCCTAGACTGGCTTGGTGGGTCGCCCGCTGTTCGGAGTGAAGGGTGGTCCACGTAGGCTTCGCCCTGGTGTAGAGGTCCCCTGGGGTCCCACTGGCTGCGGTGTGGAAAGAGGCTGTGTCCCCACTCAACTGGGGCCCCAGGTGCTTCCTTGGAAAGGAGAACGTGGGTTGGGCCAGGTTCCATCTAGTGGTCTCGATTCCCAAGGGGGGATTTGTCCAACTTACGCTTAGGTGTCCGAACTTGTTGTGGAGATCCATCAGTGATTGACTGCGAGACAGCGGGTGGGATCCCTCGCCTTCGGACCGACCAGTGAGCGTGATCTTCTGTTGCCTCCACTCATGGGCCGTGGCCAACCCCGCGCCCAGGTGAGGCTCCCATGCTCGCTTGGGGGGAGGACTCAGCCCCCCAATTGCTCCTTGAGAGGTCCGCTCTGGCTGAGAGAGGGGCTCAGGGGCCAGCTGCTTGCGCCAAGCCCCCAACTGGCATTCTCTCTCTGCGGCTTCCATGGCAGCTGCAACCTCCGGGGAAGGATAGTAGCGGATGCTGATGCTTCCAATGGAGTCGTTCTCTACTTGTCCCCCTGCTGCTTGCTCTGTCTCCTCTGGTTTATCCTCCATCTTCCCTGAGTCTTCGCGCCGCCCGTTGCCGGGTCGGTGCTGGGGCTCAGGACCCCGAACAGCGCCCCGAGGCTCTGGGTAGCTGGATGAGTTTTTAAGAGAGATTCGGGTTAGTGTCAGGGTTCCAAATAGCATCTAAAACTAAATCAGAGTCCAATGCAAAGTATTGCTCAAAGTTCTAATTTATTAGTACAGCCATGTTGGCACAGCTGTGAGAAACCCGAATCTGATGCTATGAGGATTTCTCCACCCAGTTGTAAGATCAAGCCCCTTGTCCCCACACCCACAAGTTCATCACATTAGCCACTCGTCTTCTGCCAACGTGTCGTGTCCGTTACTCCCCTCAGCTTCCGGGCAGGTGCTGGACAAAGGATGACCTTGAGAATCTAAAGGAATTTGTTATGGCTGCATTTCTACATCCCTCATGCAATAGCCCCTCCCAAATCCCCACAGCAAGAATACGTTTTTAAATGCATAAAGTGTGGCAGGCCAAAGTGTCCAAATAAGATGGCTTCGGCCTGACAGTTGGATTTGTAGAAAGTTGGCTATATGCTTTATGAATTAAATAGTGTACCTTTCTTTTTATATGGTAAGTAAAACATTTCTAAATAAGTCTTTAAAAAGTAAACCAGGGTGAATTCAGATATCAAAATGCATTCTCAATGGTATTGGAGTTTTTATTCCGTCTGAATGTGTGATACATCTAGAACTACCGTAATGCAACGGAAGTAAAATACTGTATATATTTCTTATACATTTTTTAAGGATTTACATTTCAATTTCAACTTGAAATTGGATGAATGAATGGATGGGTGGGTAGGTGGGTGGATGGATGAAATTTGAAACTGATGAGTTCTAAGCGTGCCATGCATCTTTGTTTTAGGGACAGTAGTTGCACTGAAGAAGGCATTGTACAAGTGCACCTTTAAAAAGGTGAAAAAACCTGAAATTTCCTGGAATTGCTGAAATAGTCATAGGATTTCTGTGTTCTATATCCCAATCCCACTTGCAGTTTTTCTGTAAGAAAAAATAAATTCTGAACCAACATAAGAAAATGATAGTTAAGTTACTCATGTGAATCATGTTTGATTGGCTTGCTTGACACATACTTCTGTTCCAGTCCAGCAATTGAAAACGGAGTTATATGGTCTTATAATGACTTTCTATGTTTCTGTAATGTTCAAGCAATATGTTCTGTATTAAAATCTCCTACTATAGATCTTAGGTCTGTATATTAAATGTCAGTATTGACTTTCACTGAATTATATATTAATAGATACAACCAAGAGAACAGGCTAGAGAGAGATGGAATAAATCAGCTGTTGATTTGTGTCATACATAAAGAATTATCATGCTATTACTTTCAAAGGAAGCGCTGAATAGGGTTAGGGAACAGTAACTTCCCTTCCCACTCCACCCTCCCAAAATAAACATGAGATAAGAAATAGAAAATTAAAATACCAAGTGGATCCGTAGATATTGACTTCCACTTCCCATCATGGCTTTGATCCATCATTGATTTCATATAATGGTATTTAATAAGATTGAGTGTAAGTATAGATTAGATTACTAACCTTAACTGCATTTGATCCACTTGCATCATTCCTTTCTAATGATAAGGGCAATATTGCTCAGTTTTCACACAATTTGATTGGTATCTTTGACAATGCATCCAGTTTTATCTAAGCATGCCCATGCTATGCAAACTAGGTTCTTTTATCTAGAAATTATTTTAGAAGCCAACACACTGCCCACTTGCATTCTACCAACCGGATTCTACATGAGGTGCTCTGACACACTCATGTTGCAATTTTTTTGTGATTGAGAAAATTCTTTGTTGAAATAATCTTCCTAATAATTTTAAATATCTCTCCATCTGATTTTAGCATTAATATGAGATCTTCTGACTATGCATGTTAAATTCATTAGCCTATACTATAGGCCCTATAGCAATTGAGAAAATAAAGAAAAACCTTAGGAAACAACAGTTAAATAGCCATGATGGACAACTACCAGTCTCAGTACAACATATGTATGTGATTTGCTTTGTCTTTGTATAAAACAGCAGGATGATTTGTTTGGTAAACTAATAAATTACTGGCCAGGAGCAGCTGGAAGTTCACATGAACGTCACATGAGGTCACAAAAACATTTCTATATCTGTTCCACTTCAGAACTTGGGGCAGAGTAATAGAAGTAAGCAATGGTTATAGAAATGATATTAGAAGTGACATGTTGATAGTACCTGATTTTGCTTTTTTTGTCTTTATTGAGTATGAGGCTACCTTCTCTCTCTCTCTCTCTCTCTCTCTCTCTCTCTCTCTCTCTCTCTCTCTCTCTCTCTCTCCCACACACCCGCCCCCTCTTTTTGTCTTTTGAGCGTGTGGGGCTCCCTTCTCTCTCTCTCTCTCTCTCTCTCTCTCTCTCTCTCTCTCTCTCTCTCTCTCTCTCTCTCTCACACACACACACACACACACACACACACACTCTCTCTCACACACACACACACACTCTCTCTCTCACACACACACTCCATTTTATATTTCTCTCTCTCTATCTCTCTCACACACACTCTCTCTCTCTCTCTCTCTCTCTCTCTCTCTCTCTCTCTCTCTCTCACACACACACACACACACACACACACACACACCCTTTTATATTTCTCCAAAGCAAAGATTATTTAAACTTGAAGTGCTTTAGATTTCCTCCATGTTATTCTTTGTTCAAATATATTCATACCTTCAACAATTTGTTTGCCACAATTTCCTGTTTTATCTTCATGTACACTCCAATATAACCATTCCTCCACTGTAGAATAGCAGGACAATGATGAACATCTTAGACACACACACATGCACACACATCCTTTTTATGTGTGTCTATGCACACTCCTTGCCATCTTTCAGGCTCTGCTGTCATTTTATCAGAGAACAAAGCTGCTCGGAAGCAATGAATCTCCTGTTCAGGTCACTAGTGTTTATTACAGGTTATCAGGTGCCTTTTGTACATTTGAAAAGCAGTTAGCAGCCTCAAATGTCTTCCGTAGAGCAGAAGCACCTGAGCCACTTGATTTTGCCCTTTGGAAATACTCTTTTCTTCAGTAAAGAGGAAGGCGAATTTCATTTTGTGAAAGTTGGCTTGGAAAATTAATGAGAGGAAATATGTGAGTGAGGTTGACTAAAAGGTTAGCCAGTAACCTTGAATTCCAGTCCCATTCTGTTTCTACTCTCTGATTCATGTTCTTCTCACAGTAACTCTCCAATTCAGTGCAGCAGTCTTTTCACATAATAAGATCTACAGTTGTCCTTTCATTAACACCAAAATATATCCATCGCAGCAAAGAAGAGGGGGAAAAAAGAAGCCTCCAAGAAGAGAAGTCACTACTTAGCTTGCTGAACTGGCTTCCTATGCTCATTGTCCGCTACTTCCCAGATCCCCAAATGTGTCTTAGACTCTTCTGTCCCTGATGCCCAAATGTGTCTTAGACCCTTCTGAAAACAGCTGCCTCTTTGTAGTTTTCCTGTTGGAGAGAAATGCTCTCAAATCTTAAAGATGAAAACCAGTCAATGGATCTTATTTAGCAATTCTAGTTTTGGACAGAGCTTGTTGAATCTACAGGTAGTCCTTGATTTACGGCCACAATTGAGTCCAAAAATTTCTGTTGTTAAGGGAGACATTTGTTAAGTGAATCTTGCCCCATTTTACGACCTTTCTTGTCACAGTTGTTAAGTGAATCACTGTCATTGCTAAGTGGGTAACACGGTTGTTAAGTGAATCTGACTTCCCCATTGACTTTGCTTGCCAGGTCAGAAAAAATGATCACATGACCCTGGGACAGTGCAGCTGTCATAAATATGAACCAGTTGCCAAGCATCTGAATTTTGATCATGTGATCGTGGGGATGCTGCAATGGTTGTAAGTATGAAAAGTGGTCATAAGTCCCTTTTTTCAGTGATGATATAACTTCGAACGGTCACTAAACAAACTGTTGTAAGCCGAGGACTACTTGTATTTTTTAAAAAAAATAAGGGAAAGAAAATCAATAAAATGGACTGTTTGCAAACTCTGTATTTACACTTTGGGGATTGCTGGTACTGTATAGCCATTTTTATTTAGTCAATTCTACATGAATATAACAGTGCTGAAGGAACTTTAGCTTTCAGGAACCTCAGTTCCCTAAACATAAGAGAAGGTTTAGATGTGTTACATGCCTGTATGCAAGACAAATGTGCACATATGACCAAGATTCTTGGGTTCTGCTGCACATACTTCACCAAAGTTCACTTCAAGATCAATGTCACATTCTGTTCTGTAAACAGTGGAGTTCACATGAAGAAACCCTACATTAGTTGTTTGCATTCTGCTGTGGTGCCATCTGATACTTTTTGTCATCTGCTTTTTCATGCCATATAGTCCTGCAAAGAGATTCTCCAGTTAGAATAATCTAGTGCACCTTATTAAATACTGAGTGCTAATGAAGTTGTGTAAATGACTTGGTGGTGTTACTATATGCAATATATGTAGTATAAACAACAGGGTATATTGTGAAATCTTACTATTCAGGATTAAAGTGAGGCTGACTTGCTTGATTTTTTTTAAAAACAACTCCAGAATAATTACAAAGGCACATGACTGGAGGGATAGCCCCCTGTGGCTCAGAAGAAGAGGTTTAATTCTTTCCTTCACCACCTTCCTGCTTCATTTGCAGGGCTATTTGCTTAAAGAACCATTTTCTTAAAAAAAAATGATGAAATGGGAAGGAAAAGGTTAATATTCCAATTCTTGTATGACTCTTACAATCCAAACCAATTTCTTGCTTACTTTGGTGTAAAAAAGAGTAAGAAGCAGCTGCACATTTTTATAATTGGCATAAAATCATAAATATATGGTTTATTCTTGTGCTGTTTTAAAAATGCCATATTTTAGTCATTTTCATTCATGCTGATGTAAGGGATATTGCTTCAATTTGTTTTTCCTCAATATTCCATGCAAGGTTTTTGTGCTTTTCTTAATTACAGGGTGACCAAGAGGAAATGTACATTTTGAATAATCTTTTTTTCACTCACTGGTCCTGTCTCCAGTGTTTTATAGCTTTGGGGGTTTTAAACACTTCAGTTCAATTCCAAAGAAAGTGATCTTGAGAGAACTTCTCCTATGGACTTTTTAACAAGGCTAAGGAAGAATAGAGAGGTATACAACAGAAAACTTAAATACCAGCACCCTCTACCTTTTAGTAGTAACTAAAACTGCATCAAAGAAAATGTTAACTGTGCAGCTTGTTGGATGTTGCCAAAAATAGAAGGTTTTTGGAGTTAGAATGGCATGGTTTGAAATGCAGTTGGCATGGATATTTATGGTATGACAAAGCTAAGGTTAATAAAGATATTAAACATTTTGTGAGATGTGCCATATTAAGATTATAGAATAGATATCAACCTGGTTGTGCTCAAAAATACCTTTGTGGTTCTCAGCACAAGAAAGATTTTATAAAAGAGTGCAGGAAAAGGGAGGCAAATGTACAGTATATCACTTTTGGGTTTGCTTTTTCCTTCTCTCTTTTCCTCTTTTTGCAAGGGAAGAAAGCTTTGGAAATATTAGAACACCACTTTTGACATGTTGGAGCATCAAGTAGAGCTTTCAGATCAGATGGTAGAGCAGTATAATTTTTTTCAGAAATGTGACTAATTGAGATTCTTAAATTTTCAGTATCAGTTGACTCAGCCATGCTTAGTCATGTGTGGATAGTATTTGTGGATTGTAGCCTTAAGATTTTGAAAATGTTATCTTTTAATATTTGACTGACAATGATTTAAAGGCCAGGAAAAGAAGATTAAACAACATGGTCAAGCAATCTGAGAGACATTTTTGTGATCCAATAAATTCTCTGCAAGCAAAGTGCAAGATCAGTGTATTCCAAGTATTTCAAAGGCATTTTCTCTGTAATCTGTGTCTGTGTTCTTCAAAGTCAAATCATTATACTAAAAATGGGAGAAAGCCCAGTATTGCCATCCACCAGTTATGTTGATTGCTCTTACCAGTCCTCTCTTACATTCTTGCATGCAATTTTATCATTCTTCATTTCCAGCTAAGCCTGGAAGTCTGGAAAAGTTATTTTAAATTTCCAACAGAATCCCGGAATAGGTTTTGTTGGAAATATAACATGATGGTTCCTAGCAACCCAACATTCTTAGGTAAGCAATGCATCTTTTAGTGGCACAGACATTAAGGTCCCAAAGGTGCTTTTTCAAGAGGCAACTGGACTTTCTGGTTTTTTTTAAAGACATTTCACTTCTCATCCAAGAAGCGTCTTCAGCTGAAGCAGTTTCTTGGATGAGAAGTGAAACGTCTTCAAAAAAAAAAACAAAAAAAAAACAAAACAAACCCACCAGAAAGTCCAGTTGCCTCTTGAAAAAGCATCTTTAGGACAACCATGACCTGGATGACTGAGAATTTCCATAGCCACAAACATTAAAGTCTCTTGATGAGATTCCTCTAAAATCCAGACATCTATGGGATAATTCTGTGGGAGGAGAGAATCACTCTAGATTCTTTTTGACATACAGATCTTAATTAGAGTGGGCACTTTGGAATGTTTTTTCAGGTTCAAGCAGCTGATTCCTACATGGTTCAGAAAAAGACATATTTGTATAGGAAATTGCAGACTAGTGCCATGTATAAATCCGTGCCCTGCAAAACAGCTTGCAATATTATAACCAGTCTAAGACTCACTAGCTTCCTAGTGAAGTTGATTTTCTGGTCTTGTCTACTTAGCAAGACTTGTGTACAATTGTACAAGTCTTGTTGTGCTGTCATTCTTCCCTCTTTTTACATTTCAGTGAATTAGGAAGGTTTCTTTTTTCTGTCTGTTGTGGACTTGAGATAGATTTCACCCCCTCCTCACTTAGGTAGCAAAACTTGAATATCTGCAGGAAGGTCAAATTTACTTTTTACAGGGAGGGTCTTGGGATAAATTGTAGCGCAAACTAGAAGATTGAGACTGTGATGGGCAGAGGGCAATATGGCAGGATCCTGAGAGGTAGACTGTCTTCAGAGCTTTTGTTGCTACAGAGCAATCCTAGCATCCGGTCTCAGGATTGCCCATCAGGACTAGGCTACAGAATACTAGGTGACTTCTGGCTTCAGTTGATGAATGTCATGTTGGTCTGTAATAAATATGTTCTTATCTGCAATTTAATAGTAGTTGTGGCAACTGACATGCCTTGCATTACTCAAACCTGGTTGGCTCAGAATTGGAAGGTTCCTCTTGAAAATATGCCCACCTGGGTTTTGAGCCTGATGACTCTGGGTAGCAATTATAATTTTGCAAGGAGTTCGTGATTTGAGCTTTAGTCAGCACCAGGTGTACTAACTAAAGAACCTATCCACCTTTCCTTGCAGAATACATAAACAGTTTGATTTCAGTGTTGCACAACTGGCAATGTTCATGTGTGGAGTCACTTCACATTCTGAGATCAAATTTTCCCATTATCTCAGATACCTTTTTTTAAAGCATTTATCAAATTTCAACTTTTAGTTCCTTTGGATCTGTGACTGGAGCATAGATCTAAATCAGCATAATATTGATTAGCTTGCCTTGGACTTAAATTGAAATCATCTTATCATGGGAAGGGTGGAATGGGGAAGGGTTGTATCTGAGGTCAGATTTTTGACACCCTTTTGTTAATAAAGGTTGCTAATGAATTTCTTCTTCACCTCCTTTGTCTGCAACAGAAGATATAATGCTCCTCTGATGTGAAATGACCCATTTCAGTCAATTTCAGTTTGTTGATTCCCAGAATGTCAGTGTTCAGTCTTGACATTTCTGCTGTGACAACATCAAATTTTCTTAGTTCATGGTTCTACTATTCCACATTCCTATGGGGGAGAGAGAGAGACAGAGAGAGAGGGAGACAGAGAGAGAGAGAGAGAGAGAGAGAATAGAGCTTTTATTTTGCCTATGGACACATCAGCAGCTAGATATCTTTTCAACTTTAATCCAGCCACATCTTAAAGCAGCAGCACTACACATACTTGCCCTCTCCTCCTCAGTGGATATATTTCATAAGGCAGTCATGGGGAACTAATCTTGTAGTATCTTGGCAGAAATCTAGAATTAGTTGCCATTTCCTTCTGTAGTGAATTGTATTTAGACTAAATGCTAACGTTATTATATCATCCTTCATTATCTTGTTCACAGAGTAATAGGGTGCATGTCTTCACTGCTATTTTTTTGAAAGCCAAATTGACTTGACACTTCCAGAAAGTTGACTGTCTCTGCTACACACAGCTTCTTAACCTACTTTGCATCAGAATTGCTGAATTGCAAAAATAAGGTTATTGCAGAAGATGATCTTTATCTTGAAGCGCTAAATCTTGGACTGTGACTTGCTGTATTATACTTTCAGCTCCTTTCTGTTTTTCTTCTAGCCTGAGGGACAGCTCTAAGCTACAGGTTTGAATTAGTCTACTTGATGCTGCAGGAAGCATTCAGATTCCAATTGAGTCAATTCATTCTGTCTTGCTAAAAAGGATCAACAGACTAATGATTTCTCTTCTAATAGAACTCATCTTATTACTGTTCAGGAATTTTAGAAATATAAGATTAGAGGGTTCATCCTCATGTATTATTGAACATGGTAATTCAAAATTAGAAAAAGATATAGTAACTTGATTAAAGGAAAAGATAAAATATGACTTTCGGTTCAGGCAAAAGAATACAGATAATCCTCAACTTACAACAGTTCATTTAGTGACTGTTTGAAATTACAATGGCACTGAAAAAAAATGACACATGACTTTGTAGAGATTCTCAGTCATCCAGGTCATGGTTGTCCCAAAGGTGCTTTTTCAGGAGGCAACTGGACTTCCTTGTTTTTTATTTGAAGACGTTTTGCTTCTCATCCAAGAAGCTTCTTCAGCTCTGACTTATGACTGTTTTCCATACTTACGACTGTTGCAACATCCCCATGGTCACATAATCAAAATCTGGATACTTGGAAATTGGCTCATATTTATGACAGTTGCAGTATCCCTGGGTCATGTGCAACCTTCTGACAAGCAAACTCAATGGGGAATCCAGACTCCACTTAACAACCACGTTACTAAATTTAACAGCTGCAGTGATTCACTTAATAATTGTGGCAAGAAAGGTCATAAATGGGGCAAAGCTCAATTAGCAAATGTCTCACTTCCCAACATAAATTTTGGGCTTAATTGTGGTTGTAAGTCGAGGACTACCTGTATTAAATTCCAAAGTAATAATTACAAAGAAAACAATTGGAATCTACAACCATATTGGGTAAGAAGTGATCTTCAGGATTCTGGTCATTCGACTGTAGTGCTTAACATACTTACAGGCTTTGTTTCTGTTTTTGAAAAGGGAGTAATGTTTTCTTTTATAAAATTTGGAGTTCCTCAGTACTGTAGATATTCCTTTCTTGTATATTCAGGTGCCATTGCATGGCATAACTGATGTAATTGTTCATCAGCGCTGATAAATGATAGAGAGAATAATGAATAGAATTAGTTTCCTCCTAAGGGATGTTGGGATGTAGGCTCATGTGATAGTGCTTAATTTGCTATTACAATATCATGATATATTAAGATACCATTATTGTATGAATGTATTTGTAGCTATATATTGTGACAACTAAATGGAACCTTCATTTACATCATTAAGATATCTATACGTATCAGATACTGGCAATAAGCTATAGTATTCTTTTCATGTGTTTATGATTTGATCTAATGGTATAAGTTTGGCCCTGTTGAAAACAGAAAATTGGATTAATGCTCGGATTATTTTCTCTCTGCTATAATGAATAGTTAAGGAGGTGAGAGCTTTTCCCTCTAAGATGGGGTAAACAGTGCCCCATTGGACATGTGATCCCTCAGCCCTATTTTCAAAGCATCTATATGACACTGCCAAAATTGGCTGCAAAATTATCAGTTTTCACCTTGTGATTTCTCAGAATTTTTATATAAATGTAAGGTGGAAAGAAGAATTGCTATTGCATTAGTATAATAGCATCAACTTTCTACTCCATTTGTATGCTATGTGCCTATCAACTATTATCTTTAGAAAAGGTCACATTCACAGGGCAAGTATGGAAATGATTAGTCTTTATAGAATCAGCAAACTGGAGTTAAAAGAAATATTGCAGTGTGGTGATCTGTGCTCTGTCGACAGAATTTTCCTTCCCTTGATTTTCTGTTTCCTTTTCTCCACAAAATACATTCAACATATCAAGACTTTTGGGGAATGTAGGAAAAAGGTTCATTATTTAGGTTTTTCTCCCTGCATGTTTATGGTACTTCTAAAGCCTTGAGTTCTCTCAAGTCCCTTGCACAGTGATAATGCCCTTTTGGCTGCTTAATAATTCCCAGCAGAAATGTGCAAGCTAAAGAGAGAGTGAATTTTTTTCCCACTTGTGAAATGCAGCATACAAAACACTGGAGACTGGTGCAGGGGTGGGTTCTACTTACCTTTCCCACCGGTTCGCATCGCGACGGAAGTGCATGTTTTGCGCGTGCGTCCTGAGCTCCGCGCACGTGCGTGCGCACGTCTCCTTGTGCAATTTTGCTTCAGTGCATACTCCGTAGTTGAAAATCAGCCCGAAACATAGCTGAGGAGCTGATCAGCTGGGCTTCGGAGGAAGGAATAAAAGTCAGTATAAACCCGGGGCGGGAGGGAGGGCCCACTTTCAAGCAGCAGAACAGGAAAAAACTTCCAAAAAGTAAAACATTCAAAAAAAATTCAAAAAAAAAAAAAAAAGAAGGCGGCGCCCACAGACCGGCACCGACCGATCCAGTTCAGTGACATCACCAGTGGGTCGCTACCGGTTTGGGGGAGCCGGTCCGAACCGGGAGGAACCCACCTCTGGACTGGTGACATAAATTTTCAATACAGAAAATTGCAGTAATCGGAAATAGAACTGCTTTTGTTTTGATGGAATACTACCCATATCAAAGAACCTACTGGCTACGCTGGTAATTATCATAGAATAAAAGTTTATAATTTCTGTTCATTTGATGACCATACCATTTTATGAACTACAACTTGAATTATCACAGTGTAAACAAACACACACTCCTCCCCCTCCATCACCCAGACAGATGAGAATATATTGGAATCATTATTGAGATAAGAAGCTTTTTTTTTTTTTAGTACTTTTGTTAAAGGGTATTCACACTATTAAGTTAAAAGAAGTTCAGATTTCTCTTGGCTACTATTGTTCTGTAAATAATATTCTACGATTGCATTCCAAAGTGTTTCAGGTTAATGGCGACTTCTTGGATGAAAAAAGGGATTATGATGCATAAAGCATTTCATCTTACAGTATTTTTCTTGTCTTTGTTTTTTCCTTGTATAGCTTGAAGAAGGGGGTGGGTATTTATGGAAAACACACACACACACAACCAGATGCACACAAATATCTGGTTTTGAATAAATTCATATTCCAAAAGAGTGATTAAAAGATTTTCTGATATAAGTTAGCACTATACAACCAGTGTTTTTCTAGGGCAAAACTCCTATTTCCTAAGGAAATCATAGCCTTATGATTTGTCATTCTGTTTAACATGGCTATTTTCAAATAAGTAGGAGGAAGGATCTGGAAGAGATTTAGCTGCAAGCCTTGTCACTCACCATGTTTAGGTCTTTAATTTAGCATATCAGGTATACTATTGTATGAACATTTAATATCTGATTAGTAATTATACATTGTATTCCCTTTAGCCTAGATCAATCTCTTGGGATTATATAGACAAATTGATTTGTTTTCTTCACAACAATATGGACATAGTCATTACCTCTGTCTTGGATGGATGTCCTGGTAGTCTCCCAACTAAATATTAATCAGGCCTAATTCTGCTTAGCTTTTTTGAGATCAGCTAAGAACAACTAGGTTCTGCCATCTGCTAAAAAAAACCCTGCTTTAAATACCGTAATTCCAGGAAATACATATGCATTCATTTCTCAGTATCTGAGTGCACACATCTGGGCAATCTAATTTGAAAATTAGGTACCAGATTTGAAAATAAATCTGTACCAGATTTGAAAATAAATTTGCTTTACATATGGAATGCAAATTTGGTATAATTATCGTATCTGCAATAATTATAACCTTTAACTGAGTCTTAAACTTTAAGTTACTAGAAATAGATGTAGTAAGTGCTATATAGATTAGCATCAGAGCATGAAAATTGATGTCCATCACCACTACCCTGTTTTCCCCAAAATAAGACATCCCCTGATAATAAGCCCAATCGGGCTTTTGAGTGCATGGCAATAAGGCCAAGCGCTTATTTCAGGGTTCAAAAAAATATAAGACAGGGTCTTATTTTCAGGGAAACACGGTAGACTGAGAATCACAGCTCTTTCTGATCTGTCTAAATAGCACTTGCTTTTGCTTGCATCCTCCAAATGTTTTTGATATGAGGACTTCAATGCAGCTGCTAAATTCAACCCTTACAATTAATGTTTTTTTCAGACAGGTATGATACCCAACTGAATGGTCACCCTACACATAAAAAAGAGGTGCAAATTAGTATTGAAAGAATCATACAGGACTTGCCACAGACTGCTGTGACAGCAAGAACACAGTTTGCAGATAAGAGCAGAGCATCTTCATAATATAAAACTTCTATCTTTCAGTTTGATTTTTCAGACAGATGCCTGATTTATTTCCCTTTAACTCAAATTCTGAAATGGGAGAGAAAATACTTTAAGATCTCAAAATAATAACCACTAGGATCAGTTTATCTAGTTATTAGGTTGAAAGGAATCTTGTGCAATCCTGGAAATACTCCAGTATTTTTCTCAATTTTTTTTTTGGTACTGTTGAACATTAATTTGGATAAACCTGCTCTAGAGGAAGACTAATGCAATCCTGGCAGATGGTGACAGAAGTTAGATTACAATCACCCTGAGCGCAAAAGTGGTGCAGGAAGAGGAATAAGAAGGAAAGCTACTCTATATAAATACAGAGCAAACCCAACTGCCTTCTAGCAATGAAAATGTTACTTAGCCAGGTAATGAAACATTTGCACAAAAACAACAAAGCTCAGAAAGCATCAAGGACTCCACAAAGAACAATATGTAATAAGTGATATTGGGTTTCATCACTGTGTGTGAAATCTTTAGTGCTTCCTTTTACAGGGAAGGAACATAGGAGAGGCAAAAGCTATCTAATTCAATCTCAGCTGAAAGAGCCCAGGTAATAGGAATAGAGAGATCCCTGGCACTTATCACTGGTACAGCTGAAGTTAAACATCTTTAGGGCAAAGAAGAATTATGTAACTAGAACTCATCTAAGTAGCTTGTCTGAAGTTGGTCAATGTATCTTTTCTAACTATGCAGAGATTAACTAACTTTAGAAGTGCAAATTGAAAACCTCTCTTCTGAGACAAATTAATGCCAAATAACAAAAACATTACCAAGTGTTCTTGATCAACAATATTCTCCCCCTCCCACTTTTATTGGAATAATAAAAAACAACAATACTCTGAAATTCTTCCAAAGTTCTGCTTGTAGTTTTTACTGCTGTCATGTAAGAAGACTTATTATAGGCTATATAATGTAGATATGCAGCAGCAGCATTTTTTATCTCAGTCAGTCACCCTTTTCTAGATAGGTGCTTATTAATGAAAGCTGTACAATTTGCTTAGCAGACTTTTAAATATTATATAAAGATTTTGTGTGTGAAATTTGGGATTTTAGAAGTCCTGATTCCCATGCCTCCTTGACTGCATACATTTGTGAGTGACTGATGCATATTTGACCTACCCATTAATATAGACTGGGGTGTCAAACTGGATTTCTTTGAGGGCTGGATCAGCATTGTAGTTCTTTGCGGACCAGCCTGGGGGGGAGGGGGGAGATGGGACAGACGCCTCCTGTAGCACCCTGCCAGCCAAAAGGGGCATGGGGTGGGCAGCCCCCGTGCCCCATTTTTGGCCTGGACCTCCTTCTGCAGCATTTTGCTGGCCAAACAGGGTACAGGGGCCGGGGAGGGGGGGAGATGGGACGGACGCCTCCTGCAGCACTTTGCCGGCCAAAATGGGGCACAGGGGACCACGCGTGCCCCCTGTACCCCATTTTGGCTGGCAGAGTGCTCCAGGAGGCCGTCCCATCTCCCCCATGCCCCATTTTGGCTGCTAGAGGCACCATGGGGCAGTGCTTTGCTATTTCCAGGCTGGCCTCACAGGCCAGATTTAGGCACCCCTGATATAGACTATGCTAGCACCCTTTGGACTGGCCAATCACAGATAATACAGATGCAGCCTGAGGCATCAAGTTTTCTGTGCATTCGAATGCAGTATATAAAACAGAAGTACTGCAGATAGTTGGGCTAGGTTTACCTTTGATATCTTTCTCTTTAATTAAATTGTAATCCGTCTGGGGGGAAAAATCTTCTTGTAACTAGGGGAAAAGGCATATCTGTCCCATTTGTGTTTTAGATCTGCTGTTTGGGTAGGTGAATGTGTAAAACATTTTTGTTTTTAAAATCATGGCTCAGATCATATAATGAGCAGTTAAATTGTGTAATAATACACAGAGGCAGAACAGAGCACTAAAGCTTGTACTACTTACTCAAATGGGAAGGTCACTTATGGATTTAGAACCGTCTTTGTTTTATTTCAAAGAGTCTTTAATGGAAATGTCTGTTTCAATTGTAATTCTAAGATGAGATCCATCTAATCTTTTGTTCTGGCATTTTGTTTTTTTTCTTCCTTTCTGTAGAAACATGTAAAGAAAGCTGCTGTGGCTAGAGTCGCACACAGGGAGTTTTGAGATATATGCTCCCTTTCTTCCTTGCTCTTCTCCACAGGATGGAACAGAGAAAGCTCTGGCCTCGGACATGGGACTCCGATGGCTGGTCAGTGGCCCTGGTGTTTCTTTTCTTAGTCTTTTCACAGAACATTAACAGCACTCCTATCTATAATACGTTTCATCCTGAGAACCGTGACTGGACTTTCAATCACTTGACAGTCCATCAGACGACTGGGGCAGTCTATGTGGGAGCCATCAATCGGGTTTACAAGCTGTCTGGAAATTTGACTGTCTTGGTAGATCACAAGACGGGTCCTGAGGAAGACAATAAGTCCTGCTACCCACCACTTATTGTGCAACCCTGTACTGAAATCCTGACTCTGACGAACAATGTGAACAAGCTCCTGATCATTGACTACTCAGAAAATAGGCTCCTGGCCTGTGGGAGTCTCTATCAAGGCGTCTGTAAATTGCTGCGCCTGGATGACCTCTTCATCTTAGTAGAGCCATCTCACAAGAAAGAACACTACCTTTCCAGCGTCAACAAGACTGGCACTATGTATGGAGTTATAGTTCGTTCTGAGGGAGAAGACGGGAAGCTGTTCATTGGCACAGCAGTGGATGGTAAGCAGGATTACTTTCCCACCCTCTCTAGCCGAAAACTGCCTCGTGACCCAGAATCCTCAGCTATGTTGGATTATGAGCTTCACAGTGATTTTGTTTCATCACTAATCAAAATCCCTTCAGATACATTGGCCTTAGTCTCTCACTTTGATATCTTCTATATCTATGGATTTGCCAGTGGAAATTTTGTTTATTTTTTGACTGTCCAGCCAGAGACTCCTGAAGGTGTGTCTATCAATTCAGCTAGTGACCTCTTCTACACATCTCGGATTGTGCGTCTCTGCAAGGATGACCCTAAATTCCATTCCTATGTTTCTCTGCCCTTTGGTTGTGTCAAAGGTGATGTGGAATACCGTCTACTTCAGGCAGCTTACCTTTCTAAGCCAGGGGAGGTACTTGCCAGATCCCTGAACATCACCGCCGAGGATGATGTCCTTTTTGCCATTTTTTCCAAGGGACAAAAACAGTATCACCATCCCCCTGATGACTCTGCTCTTTGCATTTTTCCCATCCGTGCAATCAATGCCCAAATTAAGGAACGGCTACAATCTTGCTACCAGGGGGAAGGCAACTTGGAACTCAACTGGCTACTAGGGAAAGATGTCCAATGTACCAAGGCGGTAAGAATGATTACTGTATTTTAAATAGGGTTACTTTAAGGAAGGTATGGAGAATGTTAGCAGTAGCGCTATTAGAAATTGTGGGATTTAAGTATTTGCTTCCTGGCAAGAAGTTTGAGGAGGTCTTCTGAAAGAGAAATCAGATTTAAGTATTAGCTCAGTTTTTAATTTATCTCAGGAGAATGTTTTTTCAACATCTTTTCTGGCAGGAATTAAAAAGACTGCTGCTGAAGTTTCAACTTGACCTACCCATTGTGTAAAATAGGTATGAATGGAAATGATCAAACATTTTCCCACTTGTAGGTGTCATGATTACACTATTTTTTCTGCATGAAATTGAACACTAATTCATTCGTGTATTATAATAATAGAAAAGTGAAGTTTGTATTGGCTAAAAGTCATTTTGTTACTAAAACAATGGGACAAAAGGAAGAAATAATTGGATTGGAGACCTTACATTTTTTTAATATATATAAATAATTGTAACATTTATATTTATAATACTTATTGAATATTTTATTCTATATATTTATTCTTTATATATTTAATTATATATTTAACTCTCTAGACACAGAAACTCAAGGTTTCTGTGAACAAACCTTAAACATCACTGACAATTTTAATGACATTTTATACTCTTTGTCTTGATTAATACAGCTGCCCCAGGATGATAAATGCAAGAGTTATGTGTGTTTGTGTGTCTCTCCCCCCCCCGTCTTAATCAAAATAAAAACAAATTGATTTTTATATCAGAGCATATAAAGGAAATGAAGTGGCTCTTAGAGACATTGCTTTTAATGTTTTACATGCATGTAGCCTAACTGCACAAGTAATCAATACACGAAGCTCCTTTGCTTATATTCTGCTTTTGTAACCCTCAAGTATTTGGTTGATGGAGAATAGGATGCCTAACCAGATAGATTCTGATTAGAGAAGGAGAGTTTTTCTACTGGTTGTTTAGGATACCTTCTCCAATCTATTGCCCCACAAAATATTAAACTGCACTTCCTATTATTGGCAGTCAGTATAACATATTCCTGTATACTTCAAATATAGTAAGATAAAGTTTGTTTACAACATTTTGCTGGAGTAAAATGATGCAGACCATCCTGGCTGCTATCCCTCAGATTGCCATGTCCTTAACTAGTTCCTTCCTAGAGAAGTTGTCAGAAAGAATGGGATGTTAATGCTTCCCATTAAAGCAGAAATGTATGGGATAAAATTGGCTGTTTCTAGGAAAAGACAAAATGCTCACAAGAAGAAAATCATAGTTTGTTTTCTTCAGAGTGCAGGGATCAGGCCTACTTTTACTAACCATTAACTTATATTTTGGGAAGAATGATTGAGAAGAAATAGGAAATATATTAATTATATTGCTTTATTGCTTGTACTGGTTTGCACTGTATAATTATATTTATTTACCAGCACTGCACTTAATTATAATTATACTCAAGATAAAAACTAGTGAGATTCAGAGAGTGCTTATGGTGAACTGAGAATTAATTTCTTCACAATGTTACGGAAAGTGGTATTTCACCAAATGACTTGCCCAGGCCTATTTCTTATGCAATTTTCAGAACGCCAGCATTCATTCCTAATGCAGATTTTGTGAAAACTTTCAGCCAGTTCCAATAGATGACAACTTTTGTGGATTGGACATTAATCAGCCGCTGGGAGGCTCCATACCAGTAGAGGGAGTGACCCTATATACATCCAGTCGTGATCGGATGACTTCTGTTACATCATATGTCTACAATGGCTACAGTGTGGTGTTTGTGGGTACCAAGAGTGGCAAGTTAAAGAAGGTAAGACAACTATTTACTTTAGACATTTCATTTCTCTATGGGTATTGATGGTTAAAGGTTTTACAAAATTTTATTTTGCATATTTTCAACCAATATTCAGTTCATCTATTTATGTATTAGATTTTTATCCTGTCTTTATTTTTGCTGAACTCAAGATGGCATGTATATCAAGTGCTCTTGTTTCTTATATCTCTCTTATATCTCTCTTATATGACTATACTGTAAGGTGGATTGGGCTAAGAGAGACTTACTGGCTCAAAGTCACCCAGGTGGCTTCCCTGCCTAAGGAAATATATATTGCTTTAGAGCAGCCTTTTTCAACTTTTTATTCTGGAAGAACCTTTAAAATGATTTTTGGGCTCAGAAATCCCTAAATAAATTGCAAAAACTTCACAAAATATTTTACTTATAACCTTTTCAAACCATGTTTGAAATATTTATGTTTACAACAACAAAGTGGCAAGCCAGCAACTGAGTTGCAGCATAAAAAATCCCACTACTGTGAATGTTAGCACTGTAAGGCACATAAATTCAATTTTTTTTCCAGTCACAATCTCTCATGAAACTCCTACTAAATTCCAGTTAAGAAAGGCTGCTCTACGAAAAAGAGAACTGAGAATTTTGTTTGATATTGTTTATTTGTTTGAAAAATGTTCTCAGAGAACTGAGAACATGTTTTGAGCATTTGGTCATGCAATGGGTTTCTATCAGTGGTGGGTTGCTGCCGGTTCGGGCCGGTTCTTAGAACTGGTAGCGCTGGCGGCAAGAGGCTCCACCCACCTGCCTGGGACGCTTCTGTGCATGCGCACACGCAAACCTCTAGTAACGGGTTTTAGAAACCACTACTGGTTTCTATCCTTACTTTAATTTTGAATTATCTGAGGAATGTTTGATTCTCAAATACCGTTTTTCTTATACAATCATATCTCTAGTCAACCCTGATTTCCCTGGCTACTTTTGCTTCCCCAAATCATAAAGATCCATGGATTATTTTATGTTCAGGAAGCAAGGGCAGCCAAGGAGAATGAAGAGTGTTAGAGAGGTATGTAAATTGAAAGCAGCAAAAATAGACATCAAAAGCCTATAGTATATAAGAATTAAATATTCAAATTCTTGTGGTTTTGGTTTTAAAAAAAAAATTAAAATACTTCTGGGTTAATCTGAGTCAACATTTCTGCTTCATTTGCTAAATAGTCACTTTATTGTTATATTTTTAAAAGACAATTTTATTTTAATATACTTTTCAAACATGATCTGATTCTCTTTCTGCTCTGGGGCACACAATTTTTCAGGGCTATCCTAATTATTTGCACTTGTTCTTTTGAAGACATGCTGTTACAACATCACCATTACTACTACTACAGTCATGTCAGGAGTGCCTAAGCATTTCTGGCTTGAAAGGGGGGTTTTACGCTAAAGATTCTATGAAACTGGAGAAACATGCAGATTTTCAGTATTAAAATCACATTTGAATACTTTTATTATCTAGAAGATATGCTATCTTTAAGGCTCGTTTCTTTATGCTTGGTCACATATTTTTGTACAGTATGGATAGAGTAATTAATTTCTTCTGACTTATCATCCTTAGATGTCTCTTAAAATCTGGAAATATGCATTCTTGATTTCACTTTTCTTTTTAGCAGTGGATATCCTGATGATGACAGCAATCTCCTTTTAATACTTAAGAGCAATATATGAATTAATATTGGTAACGGTAGTCTTTTAAAAATGTGTAGTCTAATTCAGGCATTGCTACTTTACACGCTAATCTTTCTGTTCACCATTCTGCACTTTCTATGGACTTTATCCTATGACTAACTGACCCATTAGATAAAATTCCTTATAGCCTTTGTTGTAAAAGCAGGGTACTTGCCCAAGGGGCATTTTTCATTCCTTTGCTTTTAAACAAAGGCTTCTTTTTTTTGTGAACTTAGGAAGCAAAGAGGTAATTCATTGTGGCTTTTTCTTCACACGTATTCATGGTAAAGCAGTAAAGCTCTGTGGTAAATTAGATGTTCATATAAACTTAAACTTTCCATTCCAACAGCTTTAGTTTAGAAATTGGTAATTTCAATCAGTTATGGACATAACCTCAATCCCGAGTGATATCATTTCCCATTTGGCTGTTGAGAATGAATCCTGATCAATGTTCCCTGTAACAGTAGAAAACGCCGCACGGCAGTTAGAAACAGGCGCACAGCCTCTGCCATTAGAAAATGCCGCGCAGAAGTTGGAAACTACCACGCGGCGTTCTCTCGTTACGTGCGTGGCCACGCAGCCGCGCACCTTAGAGGGAACAGTGATCCTGATACACCATCATAAGTCGTAATAATATTCTCTTAGGAATAGAGGAAGGAATAGGACAGTGATTTTCAGCTTTGTTTGCCTCCCAATGCAGGCTCCATGCATCTAAAAATCTGCTCTGGAGTGTTGGATAAGGTTTTAAAAATCCAGATAATCATTGTGCAGCAGCAAAGGAACACAAAAAACACTAAACTCTTTGCTTCTATCTAGAGGTCATATAGCAATAGCACTTAGACTTATATACCGCTTTACAATGCTTTACAGCCCTCTCTAAGCGGTTCACAGAGTCAGCATATTGCCCCCAACAATCTGGGCCCTCATTTTACCCACCTCGGAAGGATGGAAGGCTGAGTCAACCTTGAGCCGGTGAGATTTGAACCGCCGAACTACAGCTAGCAGTCAGCTGAAGTAGCCTGCAGTACTGCACTCAAACCACCTCGGCTCTTAAAAATATGGATTTTTGCAGCCCAAATATGGTAGTGCAGGAGTTGCAGAACACATGAGGTGAAAGGAGAAGTTACAGAATGAAGTATGATCAAATGTAATGAATTAACTACCAGTAATGAATGTAATGTAATTTGTTGCATTAACTAACATAATGAATCTTAACTAAGGAATTAGGCATGTTATGGCTGAATTCACAGGGCATGCTAGGTCGTCATTTGTTTGGCTGTGATTTGTTTCACCGTGATTTCTTAAATAAGCAATAATTGGCTGAGCTCAAACATTATGTTAAAGCAAAAGCCCTGATTTCTAAACCACAAATTTACATTTATATGACATGTTGGAGCAAAATTAAAAAAAAAAAACTCATTATGACTGTGTGGTATTAATTCTGCCAACAGGTTTGCTTTCCAGTTATAACTGTAATTCACATGATGACACAAGCATATTTTAGTCTAGGAAAGCAGGTCTGCTCATTTTTCACCACCTTCCCAATAAAGTCAAGTGATACTAGACTAAAAGTTCATGAGCTGGTGCATGAGATGAATCCCACATTGCATAATTAAACTTTGTGTGTGCTTTGAAAAAAATATATAGGACAGTACAACTACAACCCCTTGCAATTATTCACAAGCAAGATCCATGTGTTCCTTAGAACATAATCCCACACAATTGTTAATATATATTTGCACAGATTTTTTCTTAATGTGTTCAATTAGTCTATATTTTTATAGACCCATGTCCTGAAAATAGTTGCACTGAATATGCAGCCAACTGAGCTGTTGACCTTCAGCTTAATTTCAAGACTACAGATGGTTTGTCACTCCATAATTGTTGGATTACCAGTAACATCCTTAATATTGACCACAACTGCTAGTAGTACTGTACAGTACAGTTCTTTACCTCTTTGTCTCTGTACTCTATTTGAAACAACATTTTTCAAAGGTATAGCAATTAAATAATGTGTGGCATCAGTGTATACTGTATGTGGGTGTGCTTAGGCTACTGCAGTTTTAGCTGGAAAGCCTTTACTTTAAAATGCACTTAAAGAGAGTAGCTTCTATGTGAATTTTGGTAATTTAATGTTCCAAGGGAAAATGTGTTCTATTAATTATGTAGGATTACTAAAGGACTGCTCATTTTGGGATGGTTTAATCCCTGATGGCATTTTTATAGTGGAAACTTTTTAAACAGATGCATTTTTGATGCCAAGTCTATTTATAGGAATTAGGCTGCTGTTGCTGTCATTACAGAGTCACATAGGGTCATCACATTTGGGTTAAAAAACTTTAACTCCCCAAATTCCTCTTGCCAGTTGAAGTCCACCCATCTTAAAGTTGCTGAGATTACTATTCTAGATTAATATATAAAAAGATGAAATGTGTATCAAATGTTAATGCCTGTTACATTCAAGAAGTCAGGAAATATTTGTTGGAAATTAGAACAAATTCTAAAATTCTAAAAAAATGAACAAAATTCTAAATTCTAAAAAATCTGTCTATGTATGTATGTATGTATGTATGTATGTATGTATGTATGTATGTATGTATGTATGTATGTATCTATCTATCTATCTATCTATCTATCTATCTATCTATCTATCTATCTATCTATCTATCTATCTATCTATCTATCTATCTATCTATCTATCTATCTATCTATCTATCTATCTATCAAGCCTAGGTGTTAACCAGAATTATTAGGAGTGTGGGGTGGATGCTTTTCGCAGCAATCCTACTTAAAATCATGTTTTTCAAAGCAGGAATTAAGCAACTTATTGTCAGGAACCAGGGCAGGGGGACTTGGCTCTCACTAACCCAGTGACCCTGATTGAAATTGCTGATTTTCTCATCACTACATTTTAGTTGTGGGAAGAAACTCTGAGTTTTGAGGGAAATTGCCAGATATAGTACAAACGTGCCATTCAAGTAAGGGTGAATTTATTTAAAAATGAAGATATTGAGTTGAGCCAATGATTTCTCCTTGTAAAAGAATTGCAGTACTTTAGAGTTTTAAGAACTTGCCAGTCTTAAAACGTTATGGTGTAAAAAGTGATGTGTAAAATATAAACACAGTTTAAAGAATTATTACTTGATGACCAGTCTGAGCCAATAAGAATTCAGAACTGGCAATCTTGATTGCCAGAGTAATCCATTAGTTATGGTCTTCTGCTGAATGGGTTTTTTTTCCCCCTCTTTTTGCCCTATGGGAATTTTCTTGCTGGAAAGGATTTGGGAAGCTGATTCTGACCATATCATTTTCTAAACATATCTCTGTGTCTTCGGAGGATTCATCACTGAGAACATTGCATTCCTATGGCAATATGCTACTTCCTCTTAATCGATTAGTCAGTTTCTGTGAAATCCTCATTACTAATCTATTTATTTTTCTCTATTACCTTCTATGTTGCAAAACATCTAACTGTGGTTGAAGAAACAGCAGAGCTTCCCTAGTGTAGGCTATATCATATCCTGATAAATGGTGCATCTAATTTGCCAAAATTTAACCACAAAACATTCAATCTTAAAGCTAAACAGAACATTATGATATTCTGCTCTAGTTGTAGTAAAGCAATATATAAATGTCCTGGTAACAATAGCCTCAATATTGGAAGAAAATCAATATTGATAACAATTCATTATCGATACCAACAGCTCTTTAGGTACCCTTGGGATTTGCTGTGTCTTGGCTGATTGCACATGAGGAAAGGAGGAATGAAGATGAAAGTTTAATTCTGAAACCTACAAATTAATAAATTTACCAGTGCCAGAAGTGCCTTTATCCAACTTACTTTGTTTCATTCTAAAGGAAAATAGACCTAGTTCTTGTTTGTGTTTCCATTGAAACTTTTGTGGAGTTGCCACATCTCATAAATAGAGATTTACAGAGGGATTGGAAAAGGGTCCTTCTCCATTTCTTATCATCCCATATTTTCCCATAATGTCTTCTTTGTTTTATTCTCCACCCCACCCCCACCCCCCTTTAACAAAAGCAGCTTAGAATCCTGGACCTCTGATGAATATAATGGATCACTTTTGTGGATAATTCCTTTTTGTGTTCCCCCTCCAATATTTTATGGAAAGGGTTAGGGTTTTCCCTGTAAAAATCATTTAGGATGGTTTCATTTGGGATAAAATCAAACTGACAATATTTAACTTCCTGGCTTTGGTGAGCACAGTTTTCCAGTAGGAAAGCACTGCTTAAGATGAAAGAACAAACAAAGGGTACTGAAAACTCAGTGCTTGTTTATGAAACTAGCATTTGGTCGTTGTGATTCAAGCCTGATTCTTTCGAAGATGTGGAAAAACTTTAGTCCTGCCACCAATTGCAAGGAGGCGTGTGATTGCATGTATGTGAGAGAATTGTGGGGTGATATTCAGTGCTGTGTGGCTATGAAACCCCTCCCCACCTTTTCTCCAGCAACATGCCAGTAACAGCTATAACTGACTTCTGGAAAAAGGGGATTCTGTCTGCTCTAAAAAAGCCAGAGCTTAATGCTGCTTCTACCATAATGAGATTGGCGAGTTTCCCAGATTTCTGCTAGTGAGCTTGCTGTTTGTTTTGTTATTTTATGAGCCCCAGCGGGTCGAGTGAGATGGGTTTTTGGAACCTGGGCAAGGCCAGTGTTGGCAGTTTGTTTACAGTTTACAACCCACCTATTGGAGACCTTT
Source organism: Thermophis baileyi (assembly GCA_003457575.1). Taxonomy (NCBI): domain Eukaryota; kingdom Metazoa; phylum Chordata; class Lepidosauria; order Squamata; family Dipsadidae; genus Thermophis; species Thermophis baileyi. The sequence continues at coordinate 825,452 of QLTV01002542.1, read as the reverse complement.
ATTTTTGTGACAAGTTTAGGGACTGTTGGATCCTCCAGGGATTAGGCCAAACTTTATCCATGTCAAATCACAGAATACTTGGCTCTCCTAAAGCAAGGATAAGTTGGCCCGGATAGATCTAAATTCTGGCAAGGGACTAGAAGTTTTGTTCAACTGTTTGAAACTGGGTATTATGATGCTATCTGGGTAATTCAGCATAATATTTTCTCATAATCCTTTCCCATTATTTCTGTAGTCTCTCTACTACCAGTAATTGTAGTTGTCTTGGCATGCTTCCATATGCACATTTTTACAGAAGGCAATTTCAATCATGTTTTACACATGGCTTAAATATGCAAAGGTAGCCAACTCATAATTTCAGAAATGATGATAGGCACTTATTTAAGTCCCAGAGGAATTTCAGCAAGATTAAACCACTTTAACTTCCTTAGAAAATGAGTTAAAAAAAATAAATAAAAGCCCTTAGCAAGCTAAGAGATTTGCACCAGCATTTAAACAGGCGGAATATTAGTAGATATCTGAAAAAACTCTGCCATGGAAATTTTTTCATACTCTTTGGGAGAGAAAATCTTGCTGATGTCAAATCAGAGAAAACTCTCTGAGGAAGAAATGCTAAGGAATTGTTTCAATAGATAAGGACAAAATATTCTAGATCCCATTATAAGTTATATGGTTTTTGATCGTTGATGGGGTTTTTTTATGTATTTTTCCCACATCTTACACTGACATCTATTCTATTAATTTCAGAAAGTGATCCTATGATTCTAACATCAGAAGTGGTCTTTAGATACTTTCTAGAGATCCACTGTGAATGCACAGAATTTCCCTATATTTCTTCCACTTGCTTGTTCCATCAAACCTATCAATGTTTTTATCTGTTTCTGAAGCCCTAATAGCAGAGTCTTTTTAGAACAGAAGTCAATGTACCAATTAATGCACAGAGTAGATGCTATGGTTGCTGGGCCTTTTCTATGGAGCTTTCTATAATAGTTAGAAAAATGGTAGATCAAGAGAAGAGGCTTTATTTTCCCTCTCTGCCAATCAGTTTCACATTCAGAGGGAAGGGAGAAGACTGTGTATGTTCCTATTTGCTTGCATATATATGATCATGGATATTATGGCCCCTGGCTAGGGTTACCAGAAGTCCAGCAAAAGGAGGAGATATCCTACTTTTTATCTGTATCTCCTCTCTAGGGTTAGCCTAAACCTAAACATCAGGAATGGGTTCTAACTTACCTTGTTTCCGGTTCGCTTCCTCCTGCGCTGCGTGGGCGCGCCTCATGCGCGCGCACATGCGCAGTGCCAAAAAATAAAAAGCCCCCCCAAAAGCCAAAAACAAGATGGCGACACATGCGCAGTGCCGGAAATCGGCTTCTGCGCATGTGCAGAAGAAATTTTTTAAAAAAAAATTCCAAAAAAAGATGGCGGCGCCCACGGACCAACACCAACCGAACTAGCTCCGTGACATCGCCGTGACATCACTGTGACATCACCAGCGGGTCGCTACCGGTTCGGGTGAACCGGTCCGAACCAGGAGGAACCCACCTCTGCTAAACATCACATAATGTCTGACTTTTAGTGTGTTTTTGTGTTTTCTGGGACAGTTTTCACAACACTAGTCTATCAAACTTTTGTATATTCTGACCTTGTAAATTGTCTTTCTCTCATCTGTCACTAGACTCATTAACCTAGATTTATGTTATTTAATTAATTTCCTGATTCCAACAATTGGCTTCAATCCAGTCTTTTCAAATCTATGATCACTGCACTCTGTGGAACACATCCTAACTTTCTGTGGTGAAATTTTTGAAAGCATGTATCTTTGACTATGTTATCACTAGTATATGTCCTTGAAATTAAAGATTTGTTGGAAAAATATTGTGATTGAAAAATCAATCTTTCTGATGCTGGGAAAAAATAATTACATATACACATAGTCCTAAGTACATTTCTTTGCAGATTTTGCTGTAATTTTTGTTGTGGATGGCAAGAAAATTAAACAGTCAATGTGTCCTTCTTTTCCTCAATTTTTCCTTGTATCTAATTGAGCATGTCCTTCTTTGTCTGCTTAGTACTTGTTTCCCACCCTGACCCATCACTCAGCAAAGCCTTCAAGTCTCAAAGACAATATAGCTTCCATTTACTTATCTTGTAAATGAACAATCCTGTAGGGAAGGAAAAATCCTCTTCATTCCATTGATGTCTTGACAGCCTACACAACTGATTTGAAAATCAGTTTTGAAAATTGTTAAACTTTTCATTCTTATGAAATTCTGTCATGCACAAGAACCATTTTTGGGTGGAATTCTTGTGAATATAATAATTTTGCTGCTATGGATGCCTGTATTACACAAAAGACTGAACCAACTCCAGGTTATTTCATAGAGCACCATGTATCTTTGAAAAATATACAGCTATTAGTTTGCCATTACCTCCTTCTAGAATTTACTTTAGATTTTCCAATCTAGCCTTAGCTCTGATATTTCCCTGCATACTCTGAGTCAAATACTAATCACTACTCCAACCCTCCTCTCAGTCACACACAAAGATACACAAAATGCTACTGCTTAAAGTCCTGAGAATTCTATGAAATGAATAAAATACTACATACAAATGTATGCACACAGCTTTCCTTGCAAGCTTAAAAAGCCCCTTCACCCTTATAGTAAAGATTTATTGTCAGTTTCACCTGCTAGTGACAGTATTTGCTAAACCGCAGCAAAATTAGGAGGTTTGTTTCTACATAACCCCCAGAGCCATAAAGCATTCTGCAAGGAAACAGAAAGAAAAGGCTTTTCAGGAGGGCAGGGGGATAACCATTAATATTCAGAGATTATTTTGGCAATATGGTATTATTTAAGGCAGATAAGGAGTTCTTGGGAAGAAATGCAGTCCTTCCCAAAAGATGCTAACAAATTGTAAACAATAATATGACAGGGAAGGGAAATTGTTAAATATGTTGGAAGAAAGCCTAAATAAAATTGTATTCAATTTTTGTCTTGGCCTTTTCAAGAATAAAGAACAAACAAACTCATGTCAAATCTGAACTCCAGTGAATTCAGTGAATACTTACCCATGACAAGTTGCTTATCTCTCTGTGTCTCTGTCTCTGTCTCTGTCTCTGTCTCTGTCTCTCTGTCTCTCTGTCTCTCTGTCTCTGTCTCTGTCTCCCCCTCCCCCTCCCCCTCCCTCTCCCTCTCCCTCTCCCTCTCCCTCTCCCTCTTCCTCTCCTCTCCCTCTCCCTCTCCCTCTTCCTCTCCCTCTCCCCATGGGTAAGTAAAGGAATATAGTAAATATATCAAATTTGTTGGGTATGCTTTAGAGATTAAATGTGTCTCTGTATGGAAAACAATGTCTTGATTTTGCTTTGGTGAAAGCACCAAATGTCTGAGCTGAGTGTATCACTCTACTAAAGGTCAACTATAAAAGCTGGGGGAGTTGCGTTTTTTATTTTCCCAAGTGTGAGTCATGGGAACAAATATTTAAAGCACTGGTCTCATTCTGAGCCTAACTAATTTAAGCCTGCTGTCTCTGGTTTTAGAATATGTTCTTAGCTTTAGCAATAGCACTTAGCAATAGCACTTAGACTTATATACCGCTTTACAGTGCTTTACAGCACTCTCTAAGCGGTTCACAGAGTCAGCATATTGCCCCCAACAATCTGGGTCCTCATTTTACCCACCTCAGAAGGATGGAAGGCTGAGTCAACCTTGAGCCGGTGAGATTTGAACCGCTGAACTGCTGAACAGTCAGCTGAAGTAGCCTGCAGTACTGCACTCTAACCACTGCGCCACTGCGCCACTGCGCCACCTCGGCTCTTTACTGCTTTCTAATGATATCCTCTTGTTAGATATACCATTGCCCAAAGTGCATTGTGATTGCTTTATTAGAATAAAGAATTGTATGATTAGAATACAACATGTAGATAGTTTGGTGGGAAACACATTGTTCTAGTCACGGTTAAAATTAATGAAGGGAAACCTGAATTTAAAACCGATATACTAGTTGATACTCATTTGAGAAAAACAATAAACGCAGTTGCACAACTAGACATAAGGCAATACCAATTTTCTCTTTGCTAATACATTAGAAAAAAATACATGAAAAAATAATATGAGTAGTGCTAGTTTGTCTGATTGTATTTCACTTAACTTTCTATCAGGTTAAATGTAGATTTCACACTTTTTCCTTCTAGTTATCACCTCACCAAGTCCAACATGCTTTGCATTCCTTATGTTGGGGGTCATGTCCCCTGTTGTGTTAAAGCAGGAGAAATGGAATGACTAGGGTAGATTGGGTAGCTCATGGGTGAATAATCAATCTTGTCTTTCATACCAAGAAGTAGTGTGTCTTCTTAAAGCTAATAAATCAGTGAAGTACCCTTCATCCAGCTCCTCAGCGGAGGACAGTGTTTGTGCGATTCAGAATAAATGAAGGCCAGAGTGCTATCAGGCATAGAGAAGTGTATATATAAATTTGCCATCTTGCTGTTTATACCTGCTGTCAGAAGAAGAATGAGATTGCTTGGATAACTTCAGCCACATAGATCATAAACAGTTGGGGGGGTCAGAGAAACACCAAGAAAACATATTGCATCAATAGCTTTGCTGGTGGTTTTGCCTCCTTGTTTGAATAAAATTAATTCCATGGTATGAAACTTGATCTTCATGTTCTAGTTCTAGGGAATTTTAGATTAGATATATGGTCTGGGTTTTCTGCCTAGATGAGTCAATCCTTTTGAGCTGAAACATCTCATGTCACAAAGATTTTCGTCAACCTGTACGTTAAAAATGTTGTTTTGAATGGCTTTTAATGGTTTTTTTTTAAAGTAAATATTACAAAAAAAATATCAAAAGAAAAATATATTGATCAATATCTATGTAATTTTGTATGTAACAAACAATACATTATAATTATCTTACTTAAAAACTGAAGAATACAGAGAGACCCATTGAAGGATCAGGGCAATGGGTAGGGTTTCCAGTATCTTCTGAAGGGCACAAGGGCAGTCACACATTCCCACTTGCTCTCCTTAGATTGATATTTGGAGTCTCACTGCCTCTGCTATTGGAGATAATATATAGCCAGCAACTGATTCAAGTTAGCATTCTTACATTTGTATTTAGAACCAAATATTATGGGAGTTCAGAGACAACCTCATGTACATTAAATAGCAGAAAGAAACCAAAATGTGGATAATTGTTGCAAGACTATTTCCATCCAGGAGAAGCAACAATAAACTTAAGTAATAGGTATTTCAAATTACAATGATAAATCCTTTGGATCCAAAACTTCATGCAGACTTTGCACTTGATTCTTTGTAAGGCAGCTATGCTGGCTGGAGAATTCTGGGAGTTGAAGTCCACAAGTCTTAAAGTTGCCAAGTTTGAAGACCTCTGTTGTAAGGATTGCAACCTTATTCAGAGTCTTATTTGTGACAATCATCCCCTGGTGTCCATGGAGGACAATCCAATCAAGAAATTGAAATCCATATCCGGGAATGGATTGCCTCTCTGTTATCAGCCAACTATAGTTCCAGACACAAAAACAAATAATAACAATCATTAAAGTTATTATTTATATTTAATGACTCATTTATATGTCCTTTCCATGTAGGTTATTTAACTACTCTTTATTGCTCCATATTGATATACTTTGTATTTGCCAATACCTCAATCCATATATAGTGCAGTCTTCAGCATCAATGATTTTCTGCTTCTTCCAAAGTACCCTTAACTCTAGTTACGGCTACATTTCTCCCTTCCCCCTCCTCAAATTTCATTAAAGCAAACACCTGCAGTTAAGAGTATGGTAATTTATGCAAAACTGAATAATCTGCTGACTTCGTTTTTAATAAATCAGGATTTACTTCCTGGACACAAAGTGTAGAATCCAGTGAAATCCTTTTCAATCATATTTCTCTGAAATCCATTCAACCAGTCTATTTTCTGGACTTTAATAAATATTTTGTTGAACTGAGAAATTACCACATTGCTTGGACATTTGCACCATGAAATATGCATTTGTATGCCATTAAATAAACAATGATAGAATACTTGGCAGTTGGCCAGTTTGCCAAGAGAGTTTAATAGAACAATGTCTTATGTCAGAGTCAGACTGAAAAATGAATCTCTACTATGAGAAACCCAAACAATTTGGACCAGATATATTATCCTTGTTGGGTTTTTTTCCCCCTGTAAATGCCCTGATCTGGTGCTCTCCTTGTCGTTTATAACTTTTATATTGTACTGGAATCTCACACCATACAGGTACTGTTACTCAGTAAGCATTACTCCCACATAAGTATGTTGTTGTCTTTATTCATAATGGAAGATTATAAGTATTGAATACTTTTCCTTAACAGTCTTTGCAAAGCCTGATAGCTTATTAGTCTAGAGACACAGGGTAGAATGGAAAAAAGGAGATTGTGGTCTCTTTCATATAAAGGCTCTGCACCAATTTGAAAATGGACCCAGATTTTCTGTGTTCCTGTGATGTCAACTGTGTTTGAAAGCTAAGCCAATTTATTTTTGGCTCAACTGTAATGTATTTGAAAATACAGTCAAACTACTGAAGGTTTATAGCCTTCTGGAGCTTATGGACAGTCTATTTCCTAATTTACAGAAATCTTTATTTCATCCTACCTTGGATTTTTTGATCACACAGCTGTACTTTTACGGAGAAAATGGCTTTAACAGCTACAATATTCTACTCCCTGCTGTCTTCCTGCATTTTTGGAAGAAAGTGGTAGTGATATCTATTGAGTGGAAATGCATACTACATGAATTAAGAACCAGAATAGGGATCAGATAAGCAATATTTTTATGTACCTTTTTGTGTGGAATGGAAATGAAAAGGTTTTTGCTACTTCAGGACCTTAGAGAAGAATAGTCACCAAATAAAATTCTTTGCCCATTTCCCAACATTTTGAAGTTGCACAAAGTGAAAGCAATTCTTCATAGTAGTCAACTCTTTTAAAGAGATTGGGGAGTGGAAACTGAAACTGTATCAGGGTGGAAATGTCCAGCAATGATATAGATTTGGAAAAAAAGATATTAGGGATAGGAATCATTGTTTAGAAAGTGAAGCTTTCTTCCTGTGGGGTAAAGAAGCTTTTTGTGGAATGGAATGGAATGGAATGGAATGGAATGGAATGGAATGGAATAGAATAGAATAGAATAGAATAGAATAGAATAGAATAGAATAGAATAGAATAGAATAGAATAGAATAGAATAGAATAGAATAGAATAGAATTCTTTATTGGCCAAGTGTGATTGGACACACAAAGAATTTGTCTCTGGTGCATAAGCTCTCAGTATACATACAAACAACAAAGTGATAAGTTATAGATCATAAATCATAAGATACAATCATAAATCACAAGGTGCAACAGCAATTTATAAATCTTAACATACCAATAGGAGAAGGTACTAAGAAAGACGAGAGATGAGAAAGATGAGAAGACGAGAAGAATGAGAAGATGACAAGGATAATAGCAATACAGCATACTACATGGACAAATACCTTTAGGCAGAAGACAGTGCTGTAGGAGTTAGGTATTTAGCAGAGTGATGGCATGGGGGAAGAAACTATCTTTGTGTCTAGTTTTGGCATCCAATGCCCTATAGCATTGAGGGGAGAAGTTGAAACAGTTTATGCCCAGGGTGTAAGGGGTCTGTAGATATTTTCTCAGCCCTCTTTCTGGTCTGTGCAGTATTCAGGTCCTCAATAGAAGTCAGGCTGGTTGCAGTTTTTTTTCCTGCAGTCCTAACGATCAATTAAAGTCTGTACCTGGCCTGTTTGGTTGCTGTGCTAACCAGACAGCTACAGAGCTACAAATGACAGAGGCAATAATTCCTCTGTAGAACTGTATCAGCAGATCCTTGGGCAATCTGAGTTTTCTGAGTTGTTGCAGGAAGAACATCTTTGTCATGCCTTTTTAATGATGATTCTAATGTTGGGTGTCCATTTCAAGTCCTGGGAGATTATAGAACCCAGAAACCTGAAGGTCTCCACTATTGTAAGGGATCGTAGAATAGCAGGGCTTCTCCTAAAATCTTATGGTTTTTTCTTTGTCTTTCATTATTAGTTTTTGAATTGATGGTTCCATACATGCAGCTATTAAAATGTGATTGCTTTGAGACATACCATATTTATTTTAGAACTCTAAGTTTGTAGGAGTTAGCTTTATGTAACTATTGAATGTTTCAGTGCACAGTGCTTATTGCTATCTGTATTTATAAGTCAACAGGCTGTAGACAATAGCTTCCTTTTCTACTTCGCTAAATAATAGTGGGAAATGATGATATTTGCCTTTTTCTCTCTCTTCAATGTGAGGCATTTCTACAGGTGAACTGAATAGGTCATTTCCCCTTGTTTTAGCTTAAGGGTTCTTAAGCACAAAGGCCTCTGATCACCATCCAGAAAGCAGCAGATGATAAGACAATAGCAAAGAGGTCCTCTCACTGGAGCTAACAATGGTTGCTACAGCATCTTTTCTACGATCCTCTTCCTCAGTAATCTAACCGAGGAGTGGCTTTTGGCATGTACAGATGCTTGAATTATTACGTTCTATGGTTTTTTAACAAAAGGAAAGCAGGAATAGACACAATTTTATTTATTCATTTATTTATTTTTGCCATGATGACTAATACAAGCTTAAAACATGACCGTCTGAAATGCTTAGAAATTGTATTCTTGATGATCAGAATGGTAGGCAGGAAATTCAAAATGTCAGTTGTGTTATACTTGGAGCAGTCTGTAAGGGCACTTTACAACCATTGGGTCAAAAGCCTAAAATTACTTTGTAAGCATTATTTACAATTATATCTGTAATTATTCAATGTGAAGTCTCCATGAGAATTAGACTCATATTTGCAGTTACTGTGTTAAATGTTGATCTTCCATATACTTTGTAACATTTTATACAGGAGTTGATTTGCAACAAAAAGGGGAAAAGCTCAAAAACCACAGGACTCTGTTGATTCCTATCTGTCTTTGGTTGGGTTAGCACCCTTCCCCTCTTGAAGGAGCTGGGAGACTTGGGAGGGTTTCCAGATTCATGGCTTTTGAATCAGCAGATGAAGTCAATGGCTAGGCAAGCCTTTGCCCACCTTTGGCAACTGCAGCTCTATTTGGAGTAAAAGGCTTTAGCAACACAAAGGCTTTGTGCCCTTATCATCTTGACGTTGGAGTATTATGATGCATTATATATGGAGTTATTGTTAGAGGCTACCTGGAATCACAATTAATACATAATTCAATTGCCTGTATGTTGGTGGTAATCTCTATCACAGCCCCATGGCCCAGGTTCTGTGTGTGTGTGTTTGTGCACCACTTACTAATAGGTTTCTGAGCACAATTCAAAGTATTAGTTTACCTCTAAATCCTACATGATTGTTCCCAGGTAACTGTCACTTTCTGATGGAATCCCTTGCCCTGTGTATGCAACTCAAGAAGACATATTTGGGACCTCCTCATGAGATTTGGGGAGAACCAAGTTTCTCAATAGCTACTCATTAATTTTGGAACATGCTTCCCTCAGAATTCAGGATGGCCTTTTTTTCCTGCCAACCAGAAATATTGTTAAAATATAGGGCCTTTGGGTTTAATGGTCCATCAAGAAGGTTTCTTCATCTGTGAGGTTATTTTATTTGGTTTCATGTAATTATTTGATTTAACTTTCATTGTCATCTGATGGGTTATGATGCTATCATTTTGTTTCTATTTTATGGCTCTAAACTGTCACTGTCCAGAGGTGGAATGGAATTGGACTGCCTAAAGAAAAAAGATAAAGAAATAAAATATTGAAAGTCATTTTCAAGTTGGCAGTATATAAATAACGTAACAAATAAATAAATATTGCTCATTGCAGATTCCTGGTGAGAGACATTAAGAGATGATAAAGTATTTGTGTTTTTAAGATTCTCCATTTCCTAGCAATGCAATAAACTTGACCAGCATGTAGTCAGACCTAGTTATGTAGAAAGAAATATATTTCAATCCTAACAAGCTTTTTGCTGCTTGGGAGCTGTCCAATGTCCTGAGTATCTGACAAGTCTTTCCTGGTGAGTTCTCCTGAAATTCTGAATTCTAGTTACTGCCTGTTATTTCTTGCAGTGGTTTTCTCTAGACTACTAAAGAGTTGTTATCCTGAAACACTTGGTTGGGATTAACATCATGCAAGCTACGGAGAAAAGCATATTGCAGTAATAAATGTTTCTGAAGATGTGTCATACTTTTTGCTATATAGAAACAATTGTACACAGCACCTGAGGCTCAGAAATATAATCGAAGTCCTTTGTCCCCATTGATTTCCACTGCAGAAATTAGAAGCCGTGAACCCTCCCACTGAAAATAATTGGTGTGAAAAGTGCTTAACTTTTGCTAGAAAATGCTTTAAATCATTAAAAACCTGACACTACTATTTAGATTCTGAACCCTCCCACAGTCATTGCAAATCCAATAGTAGTTACCATCATAAGTGAGCAATAAATAATTACAGAAATGTCAATATACTTCATAGAATTTAATTGGAAAATATACATTGACTATGATTTGGAACTTTCTGCTTATGCCTATTAGCTGCAGCAATTCCATTCTGCCAATAGTGAAGTTTAGTGATCTAATTCAGAGCCATAAAACAATTAAAAAATGAATGCAGGTCCATCTTGAAAATTGGTTTTCTAAATTTCAAGCTTCTTGAATTTTCATAGGGATAGATCACAAGTTGCTCAGCACTATGGAACAGAAGAGACTGGTTTCGTTATTTTTAACACTATGATTTTCACAATCTATGGGTTTAACTCATACTCTGGTTAGTGTAACAGCAATCTATCATAGGATTATGTTGCAGTCATTATAATTGGAAATGAAACATCTTCCGGGAGTAAATTTTGGTGAATTATTATCACTAGAAAACTGTTAGTATAGGTTGTAAGGATGATACTATTTGTTTACTTCTCTTGCACCATCATGTCAAAGGAGATCTTATTTGGACTTTGGTCAGGTCCTAAGTCAGGTCCAATAATCTGAAAATTAAAAAAAAAACAACCTTAGAAAACTGCAAATATCTTCTGTATTATTGTCATGAAAACAGCATGTATTGTCTCCATATAGATACTGCAAAGTTAACTTGACTGAATGGAAATTTTAGCTTAACTTGCACTCGCATAATTGGAAACTATAAAATTTTCTGAAATGAAACATAATGTATTGTCTTATTGGCATTCCTACAGACTTGCCTCTTATTGCATCATGTCTCCCACACAATCTTTTAAAATTATATGCTTTAGAAAATAGCAAAAAAGAACTCGTTTCTTTCTTTTTTTTAGTGAACAGCATTTTTTTACTAATATTCAAGCTTCCTATCATGCTGAGAATGGATTAGCATTAATGTAATTTAAAAAATGGTTGCCAAGGTGTTCTTCATAATGCTTAAATTTTCTTCCTTCCTCCATTGTACATCTGTGCATGTTCATCCTTCTTACACTCAGAACATTTTTTTTCTTCTTTTTCCTTGTGTTTCTGTGGGAACAAACTCTCATTGCTGCTATTTGAGACAGTTCATGAAGGTTCAAAATGCACATCAGATATTTTCATCATTTGGAGCAGAGCATGTTGACTGCTAGGTGTGTGCTCTAGTCCTTAAAAGAGCAATTGCTAAATTGTGTGAGTTCTATCATTGTCTAAAAATGTGAAAATACCCTGTAGTCAAGCTTGACTCCTGATCACTGCATTCATGTCATTTTCTTGACAGTGTCATGGCAGTGATTTGCCACTGCTCTCTTCAAGGACTTTCCTGTTGTATGCCCCTCTTTAAAACAGTCCTAGAATTCCCAGCCAATCCTCCATCCAAACTCCTATCCAAGTATTAAACTGATCTTGCTTAGCTTTTGAGTTTAGCCAAGAATTCCTTGGTACTGCTTTTTTTTTTAAATATAATTTGCTATGCATGTTTATGTCCACATCTAAAGTACATATTTGTCTACTCAGTTATGCTGGATGCATTAATGTGGAATTAGGTAACTGCCTGTTTTAAAACTTTAAAAGATAAACAAAAGCCTAGTTTTATTTAGTTTGTAAGCATGTCTCTGTTGATCGCTAATATTGAACATTTCTCAGGTTAACTTAATCTTCAAATTTTTGTAATGATACAGGTATATAAGATACAATTATGTCCCATAATAGTGGTTATAAATTATGGGGTTTTTCCCTCCAGCTCCCCAAACAGGCTTATCTCTTAAACAATCTCAATAGACTGTCTTGTTTCTGTGTATAGAAGCAAGTGCAATTATTTCCATTGCCCTCTAACCAAAGACATTTTTGCTATGGATGAACTTTGTGACTCCGCAAACAACTTCTTTTTCCTTCCCTTAATGGAAGCTGAGAAATTATGCAATCTTCCATTAAATCAGAGATTCCCACATTTTCTAAACCAGAAAAACTATGGATAATATTTTTTTTTCAAAGAAGCAAGGATATGTAAGCCCATTACTGCTTGTTCTGGAACAATAAATAATACTTTGCTGGTTCAAGGTTTATAGATATCCATCATGCCATTTAGTTCTGGGTTGAGGTACATTATATTTATTGAAAGGGAGTTAAAAAATAGTCAGAGTAATAAAAGGTGCAAGATAACAAAAGGAAATATACCTAAAGACACTTTAAAGCAACTCATTATACCTCTCCACACCTTTCTATCCATGCAAATAATCTAATCAACATTTAATCTTTCCATTCACTATTACTACCATTTTCCCTTTGTATACAGGAACAATGATAGCATTTTAAATAAGGCACAAATGCATTCTATATACACACTTAACCAAATTATTTCATTACTTTTATTTTTAATTCCGTTCACTCTGCTGTAGGCTCTTGTTTACGACTTTCTTCCACATCCAAGACAATTCTTTAATTTACATCAAAATTGCTCTGAATTTTCTCTGCTTCTTTTAATTTTAACTGTTTCTTGCTGTTTTACAACATACTTTGCAACATTTATCCTTATATATATGTGTGTTACTCTGCACAATACTTTTCTTTCAATCTCATTTTCTTTGCCCCAATCATTTCTTACATACATTTTCCTTATCCACTGCCTGTTCTACTTCAGCATCGTTTTATCCCTCTTAGCATAACTTCTTTGCCACTCTGTTAAATAATTATTTTCACTCTAGTCAGAGAAGTTTCAACATCCTCCATTTTTTATATTTATTTTCCATTAATTATGTTGTGATTAATACGCTTTTATCACTTTCTATTCCTTTAGACTAGTCTGTTTTACATCTTTGCTTTCCTTTTGGTTCCAGTTTTTCCTCCAGAAAAAAATGGCCGATTTTACAATTAGAACGTCACCATTCTTTATTAATTTCCCCAATATTTCATTGCAAAAATCAATATTGCATGTGGTTTTATATACATTTCTTGGACATATGTATATATAAACAGAGATTCATAAAACAAATATTCACGATATGGACATTCACTAATATGGACAATTATTTGTCCTTCGCCTTAGTATCTTAGTTATCACCATACACAACCATCTGTTTGTCTTTCAGTCATTTTATGTATTGGTTCATTTTGCATTTATTCTTCTTACATTCCAGGCCACAATCCTTCAGATTGACTATAGAGATTAATCTTTGTGCCATGATGTCTTTCATCAG
>QLTV01002542.1:792531-811016 GCA_003457575.1 Thermophis baileyi | reverse complement strand
CGTTTATAATTAACTGTCTGGAACATATTTTTACATAAATAAACGCAAAAATGAAGCAGTATGCTCCCTCCCATATTTGGGTATACCAGGTGATTTAACAGAGAAAAATAACATTATAAACCTTAGTTGTATCTGTACCAATAGAAAACAGCAATATTTATGTCTATTGCTCACTCAGATTTTTGTAGTCCATGTGTGGTGGCCCCATTCTTTCTTTTTTATTACTGCTCGTTTGAAAGGCAGATATCACATTTTTTTGGATAGTGATATCTTCAGGTATAAAGGGAGGGCAGAATTATGAAAATAACATTGTGATACCACAATGCAAGTGCTGTCCCTTTTGTATATGTGTCATGATGTCACACACAGGCATGAAAGGGCAGAGCTTGTCACTATCATGATGTTGGTGTTCCTGCAGACAGTTGAGTTTGTGTATTAGTTTTATAGTTTTATAATAAAAAAATATAATGAAACATGTTTTGTGATACAAAATCTCTTTTCTGAAAAAAGAGTCATAGAATTAGTGTATTATCAAATATACTGTATGTGCACACATAAAAACACACACACAAACACATTGAAATTAAAGTAGAATCAAAGGAATAATATACATCTAGGATCTATTAGGAAAAATAAAAGATATGCAAAAGAATATAAAATATACTCACATCTTTTTTAACTTCTAAGCTTAAGTTTGATATCCTCTAATCAAATGCAAGATCACTTTGATATGATTTAACAACGCTAAGTGCTTTGCATAGCAAAATCATCTGAGATAAAAAGGTGAGGGAGTTTGTCTTGAAAAAATGCTTTGCAATGCTTCACAGACTCTTCTTAACTTCCTCCAGCACTTTGAAAAGCTAGAAAAGGATTCTGCACATCTGTAGCACATGAAGCAGGGGTGAAATTCAGCAGGTTCTGGAGAACCGGTAGCAGAAATTTTGAGTAGTTCAGAGAACTGGCAAATACCAGTTTGGCTGGCCCCAAAGTGGGGTGGGTATGGAGATTTTGCAATATCCTTCCCCCAGGAGTGGGGGGGGGGAATGGGGATTTTGCAATATCCTTCCCCCAGGAGTGGGGAGGGAATGGGGCTTTTGCAGTATCCTTCCCCTGGAGTGGGGTAGGAATGGAGATTTTGCAGTATCCTTCCCCTGCCACGCCCACCAAGCCACGCCCACCAAGCCACGCCCACCAACCCACACCACGCCCGGGGTTTTTGCAGTAACCTTTCCCTGCAGTGGGGTGGGAATGGAGATTTTGCAGTATCCTTCCCCTGCCACGCCACACCATGCCCACAGAACCGGTAGGGAAAAATTTTGAATTTCACCCCTGACAGTATATTATAATGTCAGTGGAAATATATATTCATTATGTCCATAATTATTATTGTAAAAAAAAAAAAAAAAAAAAAAAAAAAAAAAAGGAAATCTATTAGAATTTTGGTAGCTTAAATGTATAGAAAATAAATTTTGGTGTTAAAAAAATAAATAAAACCATAATCCCTTAATATAGTTGACATCCCTTCCTCTAAGTTAGATAGGACTACCTGATATAATAGCCGATATTACGTCTGCATCTAAACAAACTGGTTATTCTGAACAATACTTTAAGGAATAAGCAAATATCAAATTGTCCCAATGTCTCCTCTTTGACCACAATTCTTTGCTAAAAAAAAATGTATTAACAAATGTGAAACAGAAGTTTAAAAACTTCTGATCCTTTATTCCTGGTTGTAGATATTAAAAATCTGGCTTCTAGTTAACTAGCAGATAACTGCAGAGAGAACCAAGTGGCCACAAAGACCTAAACAAAGCAAGTCAGGAATTACTGTCTTCTAAGGTTCATTCAAAATTCTACAACTCATATCTAATAGCCATTATTGTTCAGTCAGAGATGACACTTTATGACCAAAATGGGTATTTTGGTCAAGACTACTTGGCACTAACTGTTCTTTCAGTTCATGCTTGTGATAATAGCCACTAGTCTTTTGCTAACTTTTATGTTGCCTATGATTTTTCCAATAAGTGTTCCCCAATAACTTTAGTTGTTATCCCTACCCAAATTAATTGACCTCCACAAAAAGTCTTTTAATCATCATATCATGTCTTGAGGAAGAGGTGGAGTTTAAAGAATAAAGCAAAATCATGACTGTGCTTATAATCTTTTTCAGCTTTGCTTCACAAACCAGGAAAACTCATAAATGTGAGGATTAGCCATAAACGTACTTTTTCATCACCATTGTAACTGCAAACAATCACTAAATGAGGCTGTCACTAAATAAGGACTACCTATAATCTTTTGAGAAACTTCCCCCTTAACAGTTCACTTATTCCTTCCCCAATC
Organism: Thermophis baileyi; assembly: GCA_003457575.1. Taxonomy (NCBI): domain Eukaryota; kingdom Metazoa; phylum Chordata; class Lepidosauria; order Squamata; family Dipsadidae; genus Thermophis; species Thermophis baileyi. The sequence goes on along the minus strand of QLTV01002542.1, from coordinate 808,673 downwards.
TCAAAGCCAGTCTATATTTCTTTATAGTAGATACTGCTGAAAATCCTGGTAGGCAGCATTTCATTATCTGAGGGAAAAATTCTTGGACCTAAAAATTGGGAGTTCTCTCTCTGCTTCTAGAAAAGTCATTAAGATGCTATTCAGAATGTAGGAATTTAAATGGTAAAGGGAAGCAGTTCAGTGAGTGGTCAAGCAAAGAGCTGCTGTCTATGAAGCCAGGGGACAAAACCCTTCCTATTCATGAGTGAAAAGCCCAAAGGAAACTTACAACTGGGTGGAGGAGGGGAGATTTATGTGTTCTGTTTCAGGGCAGCAGTTTTTGAAATAAAGTTTGTTCTCCAGTTTGGTGATGTGCTGGTTCTTTTGTTCCTTGGGTTTCTTTCTTTTCTTTAACTTCTAGAAGTGAGTATGACTGAGCAATGTCATACTCACATACACACACAAAATTATCCGCTACAATGTCCTACCTGTCAATGTCTACTTCAGCTTCAACCGCAACAATACACGAGCTCACAATAGCTCACTTAATGTAAACCACTCCAAATTTGATTGCAAAAAATTCGACTTCAGCAACAGAGTGGTCAATGTCTGGAATACATTACCTGACTCTGTAGTTTCTTCCCCAACCCCCAAAACTTTAAGCTTAGACTGTCTAACGTTGACCTCACCCCATTCCTAAGAGGTCTGTAAGGGGCGTGCATAAGCGCACCAGTGTGCCTACCATCCCTGTCCTAACGTCGTACTCGTAAAGTATCATGTACTCATAACCATGCTTGTACTTATTATTATTATTATTTTCACAATCATGTTTATACTTTATCTGTAATCATATACATGTTTGACAAATAAATAAATAAAATAAAAAATAAAATAATGTCTCTTCTGCCTGTTCCAATGTATTTGTCAGCTTCTGCTTATTAAAAATGTGAAAGATTTATATCTGGCTGAAGCTTTTAACTTCCCTAACAAAATTAAGCAATTGATATTCTCTTAGGTTTATCTTTTTCCCATCCTGTTCCCCCCCCCATCCTGACAATCTCTAGATTTCTTTGGACTACATGACCCATGAATCCTAGCCATGTTCTCTTATGATCATGGGTGTTACAATCCCTTACATCTAGTAGCTTTGAGAAAGGCTGTTTTGTATAATAATCTGTTCAATTCAGAATCTTCTTTAAATATTGTTCTACTTACAAATAGGCTATGACCCCGTTTAAACTTTGTAAATAAGTGACATTCTAGAAATAAATGAAATTAGATGTAATGTGTTCACACTAGTAATTGAATGAGCTGTTTTTACAGACCTCAGCAGGTCTTAGGCCTGAAAGTTCACTTAGCATTCAGTTATTAATCCTTGTAGGGCATCTGAGTGAACAAAAGGTGATGGAAGCCAACTAGTTCTATTCTACAGGAACAGTTTTAAAAAATCTATAACAGATAGAATGGATAACATGGCCAAAGATGGATTTAACATTCTTCCAACATTTACATCAGCAATCAGGAAAATGCTAAGAAGGTGTAGCTTAGAATAATACTTACAAGATAATTCATGAATGAGTTGGCTCTACTATATTACCACAGTGTGTATCCTTTATCTTTTTAACTGATAGAAGTCTAATTCTTCTATTTGTCTAATTACATGCTTCTGCAACAAAAGAAAATACAAATAAAAGTGGGATGCATGTAAAATACATGTGGACATTAAAAGATTAGATAACATAGGTGATTTCTTACAACATTTTGAATTATACAAACAGGCTGTCTAAAAGTCTTGTACATTCTAACCTGATTTTTCTCTGAGGCAGCCAGCTCCAATCTAACTGGAAGCTGTAATTGAGCCCATCTGGAGAGCATGAGACTGGTGAGTGTATTCTAAAACATAGCAACAAAATAACACAAACCCTTTGATCTATTACAGAGGGTAGAGAGTAATGTCTACTTTGCCTTCCTTTCTCCAGTCCTGCTGATCTGTTAAAACTGCCATACATGTTGACTGGTTACCCATTTGGCTCCCCTGCTAGCTTAGAAACCTGGCTATCCTTATTTGGGCTTAACACTCAGCAGGGTTTGACCTGATTAATACCCAGACAAAAGATCACCAGAACAGCACATTAGACAATGAAATAAAAACAAACAAACAAAAAACATCATGGAACAACACAATGATAATGCACTTCTGCATTGTTGCTGAGAATTGTTGTCCATCTGATCATTAGGAATCTACCACAACTTCAAGGAAATCTCACTTTTATTACTTCTACTATGGTAGAATTAAATTTGTGTTCTGAAACTAAGATCTGAGTTACAAAAGGGGGATAAACATCAATTCTCCTTCATAATAACAGCAGCTTCTAGTGAAATGATCAGAATTTAACTTTTTCTCTGTGTGCTGCTTCCTTATTTCATCCTGTCCCTTGGACAACTTTACTTTTGAATAGTTGGCTTTGAGTATCTTATCTGATTAAGAGTTCCTGTTCTCTTCCCCATTGTTTTTTAATTCCAAATTATTCCTGTCATAAAAGTAGCTACATGTGGTCAGATGTAACTTAGAGCTACCAAATCTGGGCTACAAAAATCCAGATGACCACTAACATCTATTATGTAACAATATAATGACTATTAATGCATATGTAAATATTGGTAATTTCTTCACCACTAGTCACTTCTGATTTGTAGCTTATGAATTATGTGATGCTTTCACTTCCAAAATCAGTCACATTGGATGTGAATACAGATTGCAGCAGTAAAGAAAATGATCAGTTTGGGTCAGTTGAAGATGTTGCACAATGCCCAAAGAGCTAACTGACAAGACAAGTAACCAATGCATATTAGTGAGTGTGTATGTATATACACAAATAACCACATACCAGCTCTATGATTTAAACCCAAGCTTCAGATGGCAATTAATGACCTTGCTTAGTAAAACTACTGCTATAAAAATAAGATAGTTGGTCTTTTATTGGTCCAATCTATGAACAGCATCCCTAGTAGAAACTTGATTTTGATGGTACAGCAACAGTGGTATCAGGTAACAGGGTGTACAAATCCAAGTAGAAAGTCTTTTTCAGAGGTAACAGAGACTTGAGTAGATGTAAAAAGGAAGAAGTGGGTTTTCTTCTGCATTCATTCTCAGAGAAAGGCTGCCTGTCAGGCTATATCTTCTTAGTATAGCCTTCCACTCTTGCCTGCCTTGTTGACAGCTTTACAGCACCTGCTGACATAGCTATGGGAAACAAAGAAGCATTACAGCAGGGCTGATCTCTTGATTAGCAAGCATTACTTTTGCTTAACAGTCTGGTGGTGCTAGACTAGTACTAGCCCCTGGAGAAAGCAATTCTCCCTCATTTCATTGCCGCCATCCTAATTATGCTCATACAAAATAAAGTGATTGCAAGGAGGTTTGTGCTCCTGGAACTCTGTTTCTGTTATGTTTGAATAGGAAGGGACAGATGGAGCCTATTTCAATAGATGAAAAGATTTGAAGGGAGAAGCTGGGATAATGAACTCATTTTTTATGTCTACAGTTGATAGCAGAATTTGCCCAGCTTATGAAAGTCTATAGACTTTTTTGCACCTATTAAATCCCAGAAAGCTAATGCCCTGATGTCCAAATTGGACATCTCTTGGGAGGCACTGTATGTGCTGCAAAAGAAATGAATGCTCGTGTAATTGAAATAAATGTTTATACAACCAGCTCATGTGAAATATAATAGATTGGAATGATTCAAGTGCAATGGTAATGCAATGCCTATTGGATTACCAGATCTTATAAACTCTTAGCACATAATCATTTGCCATAAACTATAAGTGCAATGGTGCAAAGATAGAATGCTTGGGATCAATATGCCATATTCATTTATTAATACATTTATAACTTATATTTATAAGCCACACAACTGATCCAGGAAGAGCCCTAAATCCTGCATCAAATTCAAAACCAAAATAGGAGACTCTCCAGTACCAAGAGTACCATATACCATAACCACTTGATCCTGTTTGAATTAGCCTGTTCCTTCTCATCCAGACCCAAACACCCCCTAAACATTGGGACAAGATCTCAACAGCATCACTTGGTCAAACCGAGGTAGAGATGTACAGCTGAATGTCAGTATCATGCCAATAATACCTGACCCATGTCAATGGATGGCTTATCCAGTGGCTTCTTTATATGTTAAAGAAGTGTTGAATCTTGAGACATCCATATATACCATGAACTTCAGGTTAGACTGTCCTTACTTGTCCATACCAACTGGAATCAGCCACAGAGAAAAGAATAGAGCTATTTCTTCAGATCCTATAGCCAGCCCAGAAGGAACAGGTGGTAATAAAAAGCTGTTGAAACATCAAAAAGAACTGAGACAGTCATGCAAGCCCCATTCCAGATTTTCCAACAGTAATTAACAAGAATAATCAATGCTATCTCTGTACTATATTCTGACCTGAAACCTGATTATAATAGGTCTGCCTTTTCAGGGCCTTCTGAAAATTATCATCTTACCACCAACTCTACATCCTTATTTTAAAAAAAGAAGGTTGGAAGCTATCAGTCCCACTAGGTAGACCAGACCAGGAAATCAACTAAACAAGACGCTAAGACTATATTTATTAATTTGACTGTAGTAGAAGAATATTGCAAGTCAGATCTCCTCATTTTTTTAGTTCAATGAACTAGGGAATCATCTGCTTGAGCTGCTTCCCATCTTTTGCCAAAGCAAAGATTTCTGCTTATTGATTTAAATTTATTGACCGGCCAACTCCAGTGACCTCTGGATGATGAATAAAATTAGGGAAAACATAAAAACAGTTAAAATCATTAAATGATACAGGCAGCCCAAGCTAAAATAACTCATAGACAGCTAAAACAACAAAACAAAACAGAGGCCATTGAACAAATAATAAATATCAACCGCAGGCCTAGGACCAAGGTCAGGTTTTCAAAGTTTCTGAAACCTTAGGAGAGAAGGTCTCTAGGGAGATGCTATGCAAAGGGTGGGGGGCCCAACAGAGAAGGCACAGTTCCAAGATCTCACAAGTTGGCAGTGTGTAATGGAACCAGTGGAGCACACCCATTCTGCTGGATCGTACTGGGTGTGTAGAACACTTAGAGATAAGTGGTGTCTCAGATATCTAGGCCCTATGCCAGGGGTTCTCAACCTTCCTAATGCTGCGACCCCCGCCCCGCATGATGTCATCACGCCACGACCCTTTGGCGCGATAATGCGGTGTCACGGTTCCTAAGACCTTCGGAAATATGTGTTCAATGGTCCTCAACCTTTTTAATGCCGCGACCCCCCGTGACCCCTTCCTCGCCACCGTGACCCCCTCCCCGCCCCCTCCCCGCGCGTGCGCGTTGCCAGTCACCAAGATGGCGGGCTAGCGCACGCTTAGGCAACCCCTGTGAAAGGGTCACTCGATCCCCAAAGGGGTCGTGACTCACAGGTTGAGAACCGCTGCCCTATGCCATACCATATTCGCACCAAGGTCATCTTCCTGACATTCTAAAGAAACTAGGTAAAAAAATTTTCCAGAACCATTAAGTCCATTCTTGAGCAGTGTGTCTGTCTGTATGTGTGTGCGTTTGTGCATGTGTGGACACTGTTGCCTCCTTCAAGGCAAACAAAAATACCAACTTTCTCAGTAAAAAGATAAGTATATAGGAAACAGGAATATAATTGGAAAAAAGTAAATGTTTGCATACCCCTATTCCATTTTTCCTTTCCTAATATTTTTTAAAATATTATTATTCAGTACTCAGCTACTTTATGATACTAATTTCATCTCATGTTATCACATTGTCGGATTTACTTTTTTAATTACAGCACGGAGAGTCTTGGGTTTTTTTTGTTTTTTTTTATCAAGAACTAACCACAGATTTAATTCTTTCTTTCCTTTCATTGCAACAACAACAAAAAGATATCCTCTTATGGCAATGAATTACAGAAACATGTAAATGTTCCCAATAGTATCAATGGCAGCTTTTACTGCGACCTAACCCCAATGGCAATATGGATATCTATGGTATTTAAGATGTGTTTGTAACCAGAAATGGAAGGATTGTGTGTTTTTCTTATTATAAAATCCTGATGAATTGGGGGACTTTCATGCCATCATAATAATAATGATGATAATAATGATCATAATAATGATGATAATAATGATAATGATAACAACAACAATAACAACAACCAAGTATTTCCCTTGCACTGTTTCATGTCATGAGGGGTTATGTTATATATTAGGGAGCTAAATTAGTGCAGACAAAATATGTCAGATATATCTGAATCAACTTGTGGTAAATCAGGAAAACTCAGACTACGTCCTGGAGCCCCTTATGGTGAGCTAATCAAAACTGCACATTAAAAAGGGGAAAAAAAAGACAGCATTATCCTATCAAGAGTAAATAAGTGTCCTGACTTCAACAGCCATTGATTTCCCATAATCTGGAACTTTGGACTTTTGCCAAGGTAGTCTTGTTTGGATCTCCTGCCGTCTTTGGATCTCCTGCCGTCTTTATCTCCCCCCTACCTCTCGCCTTCTGTTCCCTTGGGGCAATTATCTTAGTTCTGTGACCTCAGCCAAATCAAATTCTTCTCTTTTGAATGGCTGATGATCTCATTTTCTGGCTGATGCCTACTAGAACTGTGTGGCTTCTACATATATTCAAAAGCCATTTGCTCTCATCATTTATTCTGGCTGCAGTTCTTATTTGCAGTGGGCTAACATCACTGACTATTGATATCCCTTGTTTATGTTGAAGGTCAGATCTGCAGAGTCCAAGTTAGTCATATAGGGCTGCTATCTGCATGGTGAAATGTTGCTTCCTTTTGACTGTATCAGAAATAATATCCAAGCCAGGATTAATGAGTGGCCATGCACATGTCCTGATCAAAGTTGTGTCCTTATGGACAGTTTACCTTTGGGTGCCTTGTACATTTGTTCTTTGAATAGTTTTAGTTTCCTCCTGTCTAGACTAGATGACTGTGGGAAGTTTCCAGGGATTTACCAGAAAGTGGCTAACCTCTGCAAATTATATATTATTGAAACCACACCAAAGTATCCAACCCCCCACCCCCCACCCAGTTTTCTAATGGAAAGTAATTATACACATCTTTTTTCCACAAACTGAAAAATGGACAGTGTGCTGACTGTCTTGGATGTTTTAGGTTTTCTATACTTCTTCCCTTCTTTTCACTTTGAGATTGCAATTGGAAAAAAAAAAGGCTTGTATTAATTCAAAGAGAGCACCTTTGATTTGGGAAGTTGATATGGGCACAGAGGGGAGCCGGAGACAAAAAGGGACAGAAGAAAATTCAGCCTGTTAAAGCCCCTTCTTTGGATTAGGGTTTTCTTAGCTTTGTAAAGAAACCTGGGTTTGCAGTGAGTGATGGGAATAGCATTAGCATGAAAATGGATAAAGCCCTTTTTCTTTTCCAGGATATTGTCAGTATAATAGCATAAGGAATTAACAGTTTTTCTGCCACCAAATTATTTCATCTCTATCATTTCTATTTCCCCCCCAGCTTTCAGCTTAATCTTGGTCATTCTTTAAAACAAGAAGTTTAGCTCATGTTTAGGAATATTCAGAACAGAAGAATTAATCTGATGATTTTTGATCCTTGAAAAAGAAGTATGATAATAAAGATAGAATTATCCTCTTTCAGAGCAGGTAAAAGTTATCTTCCAGGGAATGATATACATCTTAATCTTTTAAATAACCAAACATTTTAAATTCTAAAAAAACTCAACAGTATTAGGCCCCAATCTTCCCAAATTCACTGTTAGTCTTTAGAAGATAGTTCTAAATGGTACATTTTGAGAAGTTATTTTTTTTCTGAGAATTTTTTTATTAACTAAATAATAAAAACAAAGAAAAAGTATATCCAGAATTATATAAGAAGAAAAAGCTGAAAGGAAGAAACAAAAACATAACTAAAAAACAAAGCAATTACATACATATATCAATAAATTAAAGATTTGTTAATCTTTCAATTTCATTAAGTAGAAAAACAACTGAAGTTTGCAGATTGTTGTGAGTTGCTTGTTCAATATCAAACATAGATGAGCACAGACAGAACATGTTGTTTCTTGGGGGAAATACAGATATATATGCATCAGGGGTGAAATCTAGCAGATTCTGACAGGTTCTGGAGAACCAGTAGCGGAAATTTTGAGTAGTTCGGAGAACCGGCAAATACCACCTCTGGCTGGCCCCAGAGTGGGGTGGGAATGGAGATTTTGCAATATCCTTTCCCCCAGGAGTGGGGAGGGAATGGGGATTTTGCAGTATCCTTCCCCTGCCACACCCACCAAGCCATGCCCACCAAGCCATACCACGCCCACCAAGCCACGCCCACAGAACCGGTAGTAAAAAAAATTGGATTTCACCACTGATATGCATACATAATGTACTCTTAGCTACCAAAAAATAGAAAAATACTCTTTTATCCAGAAACAGTCCATTGTTTCATGCAAACAAAAGACACACATGTGTAGAAGTATAAAACTGAATCTGGTCTTTTGGGCTAGCTTCTAAAATATTGCATCCACCAACTATTTTCTGTCTTGGCAAGATTTATTGTCTGGAGCAACTTCTTATAGGATAGGAGTCTCCTGTTCTTGGAGTACATTCAGTTTGTGCATTTCTTTTCTGCATGTTTTCTGTCTGCAAGATGTGCAAAATGTAGATTTGGATTTCAGCCTATCTGGTTGTTTGTAGTAGAAACTGTGAGGAAAGAGAGAAAGCAATCTACCAATTGGCTATAAGGATAAACAGGGTGTATCCTACATGTTCTTGCATTTTCAGGACTAGAAGATGATCTGGCCTAAATCAGGATCCTTTTCTAAAGCTACTTTGTGGGTAGGATCATATCAGAACCCTACATCATCACACATAGATGTCATTTGATTTTCAGGTCTCCTGAAGCTGACCTCTTTCTGAGACCTTGGATCTGAAAGAACTCTTTGGAAGACACAGTGCATTTTATGATAAAGCAGTAGTATTAAACCACCAGAAGCTTACCATGGTTCCTCCCCAATACCTTGTTCTATTAGAGACTTTTAAAAATAAATGAAACAATGAACAAGAAGATATGGCTCAAAATAACCAATAGCATAATCTTTGTGCATCAGAAATACTGTGGGCCACATAGATGCTTTGGGTGACTGATAGCATAGAGTTTTCTTCAAAAAGAAAAGTAAACTAAAATGATAGAAACCATCCTGGGTGACTAGAGAGTGGTGAGGCTATCTTGCATTTTGGTAATGGGTATTTAATTTGTATTATGAAGTATTCTGGATTCAGTTAGGAAAATATGTTTTGGAATATACATCAACATATGTAATTCATCAGAGTATCTATTTTTAGGACTGCATGGCTTCATAAGAAGGCTCCACTGTCTGTTTGGAATATTTTGAAATTTATATATGTGTTTTATGCAGAACATTCACACTGGCATTTTCCAACTGATCATCAGCTATAGATTGGAAATTTTATATCTGGGCTAACTTCTTGAGTGAAGCTTATGTAGAAAGGATTTCTATCTCTGACCAAGTATTACCCACATTTCCATTTGCATTAAAAAAAAAACCTTGTAGATTGCTATTATTGTTATAGTTGGTTGCACAGTTTAGTTTGGATTTGGCACTTTTGTCTACCTATCAAGTCCTTCCCAAGGATCTGGGATAGAAAGATGTTGTTGTTTAATAATATTAAAGGTATCCTTGCAGGATGAAAGCTATTCCAAGTTAAGCTGCCTTTTACAGTTGACCAATGGTGATTTTGTCAGTCAATGGTATTTAAGTGGCACTCCAGTTGTTTTGGGATTGCACCCAAGGCATTTATTACTATTGGTATCCTCTTTGCTTCCCACCGCCCCCAGTCGTTCTTCTATTTTCAGATCTACATTTTGTTAAGGGATGTGATGACTCAGTGATTAAAGATGCTGAGCTTGTCAGCTGGAAAGCTTTTTACCAGTTCCTTTTCTTCTATTTTTATGTCTCCAGGTATTGCATTGTCCACTATCCAGACTTTTTGTCTTTCTTATCAACGACTGGTATGTCTGGGGTGTTGTATGGCAGATGAGTTAAATTCTAAACTCCCAGAGCACTTTAGTTCCTTCATTTTCTATTATTCTGTTTATTTTATGGTCCTACCATTCTTGCTTGCAGGCAAATAGTATTTCTGGCAGATATTCTAACACACTATTGTTGTTATTTTATGATGCCATTGTTTGTAATGAGTCTGTGTGATCTTCTTGCAGCAGCTAACAAGGTGATCCACTGTTTCTTCAGCTTCTTTACAGAAATGGCATTTGCTGCCTGCTGCTCTCTTCTCAGTTCTGGTTTTATATGTAGAAGACATCTTAAGACTTGGTCTTGTGCCGCCAGAATTAGCCCCTTTGTCTCTTTCTTCAACTTTCCTGCTCTTAGACATTGCCAGATCTTGTTTCCTTTCTGCTCAGATGGAAGCAGAGGTGGGTTCCTACCGGTTTGGACTAATTCTATAGAACCATTAGTAACGTGGTGGCCTGGGTCGCTGGAACTGGCAGTGACCCAGGCCCGCCATGCCCCCGAGCTGGTTCTCTCGGCGGCGCCATAGGCGCCGCCATCTTGTTTTTTGCTTCTGTGCATGCGCAGAAGCTTTTTTTAAGTACTGCGCATGCACGTGTGCAATGCACACGCACCCGCGTGGCGCGTCCCTGAGCAAACCGGCAGTACCTGAATCCGGAACCCACTCCTGGATGGAAGTAGTTTGTTTTCAACTAGACACTATGAGACCGCATAATTTACAACACTAGTTAACAATTGAACGTTGTTGGTAAGCAGATAATTAGCCTGTAGTTGCCTGGTGCTGCCCAGTTTTTGGATCTTTCATTATCAGGTAGGTTTTGCAAGATGTTAATCTACTTCAATTTTACCTCCTTGTAGTATATTATTAAACTTCTTGGCAATGACTAGGTGCAACATGTCAACTAAGAACCATGGTTTTCATCTTCATCTGGTGCTGACCAATTCTTGATCTTCCTTGTCCTTTCCCCCACCATTTCTGCTGTTATAGTCCCCCCCCTTTTCTACCTCTTTTATCCAAAATGCATTCGTATTGTATTTCTTTGGATTGTCCCATAGCTGTGCCAGAGATGCATTGTGTCTTCGTCAGCTGTTGGCTGGTTCATTGCAGTCTCTCCCTTGATGGATTGGTTGTGGTTGTTATTTGCTGTTTTGTTATTTTCCATGCTTTTTGCTCTCCCATGTCTCTAAGTGATATTTCTTGATCAGATATTATGCGGTCTTCTTTTTCAGCTTCTTTCCTTTCATCTGTTCTACCTTGATTGCATCTGTTCTTTGCATGCTGATCTTTTTTTCCAACCAGATCTTCCATTTCAGTGATGTACTATTTGGCTTTTTTTTTTTTTTGCTTGTTGATTTTGCATCTCAGGTATTCAGTTATAACCGAAACTATATTATATATCAGCTTGTTCCTTGCAGTGAGCTCCGTGCCTATATTTGATATGCTGGTATTGGCATCTTTCAGTACTTGTGCTAGCTTTTTTTTGTAACAAGTTTCAATAGAGACAACCTTAATCTGTTGTTTTTGTGCTGTTCTAGATGTCCAATTACTGTTCATTTCAATTCCTTTTGTTTTACAGTTAGAGGTCTTTATTGTTTCTGAAGAGAAGGTAGAAGAGTGTGTGTCTGGTTTGGGAGTAAAAATACCTCAGTCACAATACTGGTTTCTTCTGTTCCTGATGCTCCTGGTTTGTCTAAGCTGTCTGATCTATTTCTGGCAAAGATTCAGTTTATTAGACCTGGGTAGACCTTTGAAGGTCTTCCAATTGTACTTCTGTGAGCACTTTATTTCATATTATCATCTGCTAGCATCTGTTCTGTTATTTCTGATTCTGGATGTTGCTCTTTCAGAATTGATGCATTCTTTTCAGATGTCCTCTTCTTGATTTGATTTATAATAGCAAATCATTATATCTTTGTTTTCAGAATTTGTATGTTTGTAAGAACGTTTCTTTCGTTAGTCTTCAGCTGTTGGTCCCTGGCAAGTCCCAGATGACCAGAAATTCCTAGTGTGAGTCTTATTGAGCCAAGTGACAACCAATTGGGTATAAGTTTCTGTAAGTTACATCTCAGCATATTGTTTATGCGAGAGACACTTTTTGTCTGACTCTCCTGATAAGACCCATCCAGTATGGTTGAATATCTGGCATAGCTTTCATCTCATAGCTTTCAAAGCCCACAAGCCCCATAATGTAGTGTTCCAGTAGTGTTGATGATGATGATGATGATGATGATGATGATGATGATGATGATGATGATTGTAGGATACTTTTTTTACTTGACAGGCTTCCCTGCAGTAAATTTAGCCTATGACTGGGTACGAAATCTATATCACAGATCATAAAACCATGGCATATTGCTATGGCAGTTAACTTATTATTGGCAGTGCATTTGGCAGCATTTGGTAGTGAAGTGATAGCAGAACTCATTTTCAATTTCACAGTACTGAACCCAGTTGCATTCATGGGTACAGTAGTTACCTCAGGAGAGAAATAAGCTGTTACAACCAACTTATTTGTGGATGTATGCATGAAGAATGAGCTTCAGGGAATTTTAAGAAAAGGTCAACAGGTTTTCCGCTAAAAATGATGTGTTGCTTTCCTCTTTCTGTGTTCTATTGTCAGGAGAAAAAGATGATGCTTTCCACTTAGCCAGCAAAGGAAAGACCTGCCAAGATTTCTTGTTAAGGGAGGAGTAAAAAATAGTATTCAAGTATAGCCTTCAATCACTGTTTTAACTTTTAGACACATAGGCTGCTGCTGATTTGGCATTCTAAGCTCTTTCTGGGACATGAAGAGTTCAGAAGGTCCCAAACACTTTTTCAACTTAAAATCAATTTACTGTCTCGAAGGCACTGCTGCTTTCAGTCCTATTATAACAGAAGTGTGTGTCCATTTTGTTTGTGTGTTTGTGTGCGAGTGTGTGTGTGTGTGTGTGTATGTGTGTGTGTGTGCATTGTCCATCTGTATTGCAATCCACTTACTCAGTGAATTCAGTGGGATTTACTCCAGGCTAAGTGAATACACAATCAGAGCCTATGAATTAAAGAAATATACCAAGATAGAAAGTACTGTTCTGACAAGACTGCATGATTGAAAGTCATCTTTGATGAACAGTAGCTGAATTTTTTTTTTTATAATAGTGGCCGCAAAAAAAAATCCAAAGTGTATGCAGGAATTTTTTATTTTTATTTTAAAGGAAAGTATTCACAGAAAATGTATACTTCACTGGGTGCTTATAAATTGTTTACTTCAGTACATAAATTATAAGAGACTAGAGCAATAGGAATGGTTCTCAGTCAGGAGTCATTCTCTTGGATCATATATCTAGCTGATCTATAATGTTTTGTTTTGTTTTGTATAATTAAGTGATGTTTGAATTAGGGGTAGGTTCTAACTTACCTTGCTGCCGGTTCGCTTCCTCCCGCGTCGCGTGGCTGCGCCTCATGGGCACACGCGCATGCATGCACAGTGCTGAAAATTCCATTTTTTTAAAAAAAAAGCCAAAAACAAGATGGCGGCACATGCGCAGTGCCGGCAACTCGGCTTCTGTGCATGCGCAGAAGGAAAAAAATTCAAAAAAATTCAAAAAAAAAATAATCCAAAAAAAAGATGGCGGCGTCCACAGACCGACACTGACCGAACCAGCTCCATGACATCACCAGTGGGTTGCTACCGGTTTGGGCGAACCGGTCCGAACCAGGAGGAACCCACCTCTGGTTTGAATGCACCCATTATATCTAGATACATTTTAGCTTGTCCAGTTGGTATTGTGGACTACCAAAAAAAAAAAATAGACTGTCTTGCTATTTTGGATGCACCTGGCAAGCATCCCACTATAAAAACAAGGTAGGAGGCATACCTTCTCTAATCTGAGGTGCATTTTTATTACCATGTTCATGTCCAGACATTTCTTGTGATGTTCCAAGTTGGAGAGGATTCAAGCAAGCAGTAAAAATGTTGAAGGAGCCAGAATTAGCTCCTGAAGATGAAATATGGCTTGCTTAGCCAAGTGATGAGTAAGCAGGAGTTGACAAGCATCTGCTGTGAATGTATTTGAAATGTGCTACATCCAGACTTTCTGAGTTTACTGGAAGAATTACATGGAAAAGTTTCCAGTGGAATAGTTGTGGTAAATCTGTACTACTGCAAGGGGTCGGGGGGAGGCTTTTGCAACATCTTAAAGCAGTTCTTCCTCTTTGATGCTATCCAGAAATGTTTGATTTTGAATTTCCAGAAATCTTTCCAAGCACAATTCCAGATGTGGAAGGATGCTGAGAGACAAGCAACATAGCATTATGACGCAACTAGTGTAGAGCAATTATATTAATCTGCATTGGTGAGGTGGCAAGTTTTCAGTCTTGGCCTCCAAGCCATTTTAAAATCATGGGAAAATGGCAATCTTTATCAGAATCACTGGGACAAAGATGAAGCCAGGGCCACAGTTCCCTTGCTGCAAATAAAAATAGAAGAAAAGTCATGTTTGAAAGTTTTCCTGAGACAGAAATATTTAATTTCCTTCTCCCTTCAAGTCCCAGCACCTCCTTGAAGTTTGAGAATGGGGCAGCAGGAAGGATGAGGAGGTGTAGTTCATCTCATACGCTGGTCACCAGCTTAAAAAAGACAAGGCAACTCACAATAATTCTCCATGGTCCAATGCTATGGAATTGGAATTGATGTGATTTTAGTCAACTATACTAAAAAGAAAACCAGTTTGGAGGAAACTTAGCTAATTTAGCTAAGGATCTTAAAGGTTGGGCTTGGAAAGGAAAAACTGGGTAAAAGTCTGATGCTAAGCAGGACCATTCTCTTTAGTTCCTATACACCAAGCTAGAATAAATGTTGGAAAATATGATGTAGGCAAATGGATTGTTTGCTTTGCATCACAGGAAGAAAGGGAAGGAAATCAGAAGCATCATAGACCATATTTTGAAATACTTTTTGTTTAATACACTGACCTGATTTTTCCCCCCTAAGAACCTGTAGGTAAGTGTGAACAGGTAGTCCTCGACTTACAATCATTCATTCAGTAACCATTCAAAATTACAATAGCACTGAACAAAGGACTTATGACTCCTGCCAAAGTTACGGATGCTGCAGTATCCTTTCAGTCACATGAATAAAACTCAGAGGCATAGCAATCTGCCCACCTGTATGAATGACTGCAGGGATGCAGAGGTGCCCCACCTACCTTCTCTCCATCCCACCCAACTGGGTGCTTACAAGCCTTGGGCCTGTTCCTGTCCTGTGATTTCCTCCTCCCCATCCCCATCATGGCTCAGTAACTTACCTTTTCCATATATCCTTCAAGAAGTAACTGATCTGCAGTGCGGCCCTCCTATATGAAAGCCACATGCAAGTAGGCATCATTTTGGAAGAGCCACACCTTCTTTTGTGGTGATACATTCCCCCCCCCCTTTGTTGAAGTATAAGTGACCATCTTAGAAATTGTAACTGTGTTATAGCAAATAAAAATGCTATCGTTCTATTATTAATCAGGTGTTTAACTCGAAGGATGTCCAGCAAGATGGCAATATATAGTTGATCTTTGCTGACCACTGTTAGGACTCTGTCCAAACGGTTGGGTTGGTTAATATAAACAAGCCACAAATCTCTGTTTAATGTATATATGTAATATTGCTTTAAATGCATTGTTGCATTCTGACTGGCAGTAACGGCCATAAGAGGGAGCTAGAGAACATGGTTAGTTCTCTCTCTTTTGCTGATTCATTGCTGAGTGACTTCGTGTCTGAAAAGTAAGCTCTGTGTGTGGCTAACTATCTGTGATAGTAAAGAACTCTTTGCTGATTAAGACAAAGAAAGGCTGGTAAGAAGACTGCTGTACTTCTGAACACTGACTGATTGAACGTGTATGATTCGGACTGTTATTTGGACTGTGCTATCTCTTTAAGTAAAATACTTTTATACTCTTTAACGTATCTGTGTATTGACTGAATCATTACTCATATCTACTGCAACATTACGTTTCACTGTGCAAGCCTTCAGAAGCAGAGGTTACTCTGCACAAGTCCTTAACATTGGTTATGGGCCCAGTGGTATGTTGCTGGTAAGATTTAG
>QLTV01002542.1:775810-789116 GCA_003457575.1 Thermophis baileyi | reverse complement strand
TACAATAATTCATTCAGTAACCATCCAAAATTACAATAGCACTGAACAAAGGACTTATGACTCCTGCCAAAGTTACGGATGCTGCAGTATCCTTTCAGTCACATGAATAAAACTCAGAGGCATAGCAATCTGCCCACCTGTATGAATGACTGCAGGGATGCAGAGGTGCCCCACCTACCTTCTCTCCATCCCACCCAACTGGGTGCTTACAAGCCTTGGGCCTGTTCCTGTCCTGTGATTTCCTCCTCCCCATCCCCATCATGGCTCAGTAACTTACCTTTTCCATATATCCTTCAAGAAGTAACTGATCTGCAGTGCGGCCCTCCTATATGAAAGCCACATGCAAGTAGGCATCATTTTGGAAGAGCCACAGCTTCTTTTGTGGTGATACATTCCCCCCCCTTTGTTGAAGTATAAGTGACCATCTTAGAAATTGTAACTGTGTTATAGCAAATAAAAATGCTATCGTTCTATTATTAATCAGGTGCTTAACTCGAAGGATGTCCAGCAAGATGGCAATATATAGTTGATCTTTGCTGACCACAAATAGCTATGCAGATTTAGACCTGGTTAAAGGTTGATGTAGATGGGAGCCCCCAGGAAATCTCAGGGCAATAGACTAAATTAAGAAATAAACACAAATATATTGATCTGGATTTGAAAGGGAAAGTGATTTGGAGCACACAGAAGCATCTACACTGAATCACCTTGTAGATCTTTTTGACAGCAATAACATTTGACTGGATACAAATATAAGGGTGAACCTATAGAGTCCATCAGAGAAAAGTGGAAATCTGAGTTCCATTGATTTCCTAACCAGAGAGAAGTTGTTTCTAAATGCAAATAATGGACAGATTAAACATCTATCCTCACTAAAACCATAATATATGCTACCTAGGATCCTTCTAGAAAAAATTCAAACCTATCCATTTGGCTTATGGAATACACAGCATTCACTAATATGATAGTTCCGAGGAAGAAGCAACCTTTAGGCTGTCCTGACTAGTTTCTTTAAACCACAATTCTTAACAAAATACTTCGGCTGAAATTGAACTGGAAACTTTTAATGGATAGTAGTCAAAGGTGTCACTCAGGGAGAGAAGGGGACAAGTGATGACACCTATGCTGCAATATCATGGCACAAACTCTGCCTATTATGTGCAACATAACCGTGTCAATACGAAAGCACAAATGTTGCATTATAACATTACTCTGCCTGCTTTATTATTGTAATATTTAGTGTAATTGGGTGCAGATATACATCAGCGGTGGGTTGCTCCCGGTTCGGCCCGGTTCTTAGAACTAGTAGCAGCAGCGGCAGGAGGCTCCGCCCACCTGCCTGGGACGCTTCTACGCATGCAGAAGCAGTAGCAAAGGGTTTTAGAACCCACTACTGATATACATGCATCCACTCATTTTGTGATAGGGCAGCCCAGATACCTAATCTTATTTAACAAAATATTTTTTGTTATGAGTATATTTTTCAAATTCCATATCTCATGGAGAATCTAGTTTAAATAGTTTTTTTAAGAATAATGTGAATGTCTGTGTTGCATCGGGATATTACTTGGCTACTCTTTATAAACAGTTGTATTTTTTTTAAAAGCATGGGTGAGAAAAATTTAAAATAATATATACAGCTTGTAGACTCAACAACTTATTCAGATTACAAGTTATAATCACACTTATACCTTCTGTGTGATGATTTTGAAACCCTAACCCTAACTCTAACCCTAACCCTAAACCTAGACAAAGATGAATATGACATTGAGTTTGACATAATCAGGAGGGGGATCATACATTCTTGTTCTGAATGTTGTTATATTTGGCTGTCCATATGTTCCAGCCAGCGCAAACAGCCTGGCCAGTGGTGAAGGATGCCTACAATTGTACTTCAGTAATGTCCAAAGGGTAGTCAGCTAGCGCTATTTTGAGTATAGTCAAAGAGGGTTGTTTATTGTTATCTGAAAATACTCCCAGTAGATGAGAGCACCCCAGGATCATCTTCACTGTGAACTTGTTCACCCACTGATGCACCCAGGAGAGGCTCTTGTAAGTTGAAAATACAGTTTGCAGGAAAGGGAGAAATGCCTTTTTGTTTCTGCTTTAGCCCAGTGTTCCTCAACTTGGCAACATGACTGGTTGGGGAATTCTGGGAATTGAAATCCACACTTCTTAAAGTTGTCAAGCTTGAGAAACACTGCTCTAACCCTTTCCTTATTTGTCTTCTATTGTTTGTTTTCTGTTATTTGGTTCTGCACTATGATTTTATTTGGGGAGCTTTGGCCCCTTTAAAAAAAAACTGGTTGAGGTATAATTTTTGTGGACATGAACATGCTGAAACAAATTGCCCAGCGTATACTCTCAAATATTCCAGAGCGGAATATGAAATCAGGAATTACTCACTGTTGTTGGACAGAATTTTGAAAAATAAAAACACCATTTTTTTTCCAAAAACAAGCAATGAATACTTAGAGCTACGAGCTCAACTGTAACTGTAGTTTCCACCATTCTGTGAGTGTTTCCAAACAGCTTCTGATAGTCTCAGTTTAATGAGAGGTGGTTTATTTAATTATTTTTATCATTATTGATACCTAAAGTAGTGATATTTGAAATAATTTTTCCAATTATTGTGGTGTTTCTCAACCTTGGCATCTTTAAGAGGCATGGACTTCAAGCATTCCCCAGCCCGCATACTGCCTGGGGAATTCTGGAAACTGAAGTCCACATTGTCATCATTCCGAGTAATGAACTCCGGGAAGTCAGGACTCTGACACTTTGTTCAGGTTCAAGAGATCCTTTATTGAGTACATCATATCGGCACTTAGAAAAATGAAGATAGCTCTAAATTATTCCTGCGTTTAGGGATAGTTAAAAGAATGAGACCTCCCCACCCTCCTATGTCTCTCAGGTCACATGGGCCAATCAGTCCAAATGTAGGCTTCCACTCAACTTCAACAGGTGTCCGTTGACATGACCTTGGTTCTCATGCCGGCTGGTAGATATTATGGCTAGCCAGCTGAGGCACCACATTCTGATCCCCCCCCAATGATCTCCTCCCTCCCCCTTGAATGGCAACCAAGAAACAAAGCAGAATTAAGCATGGCTTCAGCTGAAGTCGTTTTTCAGGTTGACACATGTATCTTAAAGTTGCCAAACTTAAGAAAAAAACTGCTTTAATAAATGTACAGGTCTACCCTATCTACACACAAACATACCCCATTTCTAAAGAAACAATGCTGCCTCCTTTAGCCTTTGTTTCCTCAGTTCATACATATAACCTAAGTACTTGTGTAGAGCGTCTCTCCTTTTCTCTTTTGCCAGATGAGATTTGAAACAAGGGTGAAATTCTTCACCTATGACAGTGTGACATTTCTGGGGATTTCAGAGATGACCTTTCAATGGCGGGACTAATACAGTGGGGGCAGGGTCAACCTGAAGAATTCTTTGAAAACACCAGCCATTTGAAACAAAGGATGATAGTCCTGAGAGTGGCCTGAATATTGTAAGCAAAACTCGTGTGTGTTGCACAGTCAGTGGGCACAGCTGGAAAGTCTCCGTCAGACAACATGGATTTTTGTTTTAAAATATTCTGGTATGTGTCATTTCCTGAAATATAAAACATACAGTTGAACTCTTGTTTCAGATCAGAACTGCCCAGAATTCTTATCTTTCTGCCTCGGTTTTCTCATATGATCCTTTGCTTTCTTTGGCAACGTGCTGAAATTGGCTTTGGGGATGGAGATGTGACAAGACGATAAAATCTTCTAGTCAGCAATATGCTGCGGATAGCAAAAACAGATGGGATTCCATGAGATGAGAAGCTGTCATTCCTGTACTTTGATTTTCTCAACAATCCTACTTGATTCTCAAGAACACACTGGGTAGAATCTGTTCAATTACAAGGGCATTGACTTGTGAAGTCCTTTTGGATTTGTTTGAGCCTGTGAACTATGAGAAAGTGTATAGATTCTCTGTGAGTTAAGCTCTGCCATATGTAGGCTGAATCCTTGCTCCTTCTTGTTACTCCAGGTTGCCAGAAAAGGACTGGTTTTTATAGAAGTGGAAATGCTGCTTTGGGAGACAGAGTGATGCTGTTAGGCCTGACAAATGACAGTGCTTTTCAAGAGTCCATTCTTCAAGCCAGTTGTTTTGGGCAGCTATTGCCAGTTCTCCAACTATCACCTTATCTGGTTAAGCATGGGCTGGGAATGGATGACAACTAGTGGGATCTAAACTGAGAGGATCTCTCTGATGTTCAATACCAGCTATGACATCCTTTTAAATTACCTTTGATAATTGGGAGTAGGATGGACTGTGTTGCAGTTATTATGTGCCTTCTTAAATCGACATTCCAAATTGGTTGGGATTGAGAAGGATACATGCAAACGTGTATAGTATGTTAAAGACTGGTGTACAGAAAACAGATATTTATTCCTGAGTCCTGTTCCTAAAACGTCCATAGATCTTGAGTGTTTTGTGAAACAATTCCCCAAGTTAGTATTATACTTCACACCCTAACATTAATGGGAAGAAAATTTCACAGATGCCAGAGCTCTTTGTTTATCTAGGTGTTTCACCAGAATCTTAGGTCAGAGAGGGACCACAAATCTATCACTTACTCTTCTTGAGTTCGGGTGAATTCTCCTGCTGATGGCTTACAGGCAGTGTGACTTCCCTCCACCCCTTCAGCTCTACTCTACACAGCCTGAATGGATTTACCATGTGTGCCAGATCTTCTGACAATGTCGGAGCCTTCTTCTACCAGGAGAGAAATGACCTGCCATGTGTGCTTTCACCTGGATGGAGACAGTGCTTTATGGAATATGTTTGGTGCTGCTAAATGTTAAAATATTGCTTCAGCTGTAAATTTCTCAGCAACTAATTTACATAAGATATATAATGGAACAGGCATTGCATGACGTGGCTGATAGGATCTATGCCTCAGATCTATCATATGGCTATTTTTTAATGGGGTTCAAATCCTGCCCCACAGTGAAGCTGCCTGCATAATGGATATAGTTCCTTTCCTGAAATATCAATGTGGGAGGCCCTGGCAGTAGCAACTCTCTCAAATCTTCCTTTTCTGCAACCCTTTTCTCCCTCACCCTCTGCCCATGTGAGGTCACATTCAGCCCCTGGTTATTTCTGCATTCCAGCTCACCCTATTGCTGTGGTTAATGATGTGCTGCCAGGGACTCTACACTTCCTTCTGTTATCGCTTCATTTATTCCATCTTGACGCTTTCTTCTCTGCAGGCTGTGCTCGCTCATAACAGCATAAGAAGCCAATGGCTCATTCCTTTAAGTGTCTTATTCTTGTGGGTGATAGTGTGTGAGGTCACATTCAGCCCCTGGTTATTTCTGCATTCCAGCTCACCCTATTGCTGTGGTTAATGATGTGCTGCCAGGGACTCTACACTTCCTTCTGTTATCGCTTCATTTATTCCATCTTGACGCTTTCTTCTCTGCAGGCTGTGCTCGCTCATAACAGCATAAGAAGCCAATGGCTCATTCCTTTAAGTGTCTTATTCTTGTGGGTGATAGTGTTTCCCTTTTGAATACCAATAGAAATTACCATTCTGTTTCTGGGGGGGGGGGAACCCCACCAAGTTCTTTTAAAATTGTACTTTCATCTGCATTGCCATTAAAAAAAATCTTGATTCCTTTGAAAGAGGTTATTCCTATGTGGCATACTGCAAAGACCTAGAGTTATTTTAATCAGAAACCACCATCCTACTCCTCCTTTTTTAAAAGCCTTTGAGGGCTATAGATGGCTTTACAAAGGTATCACTGGAGAGGAGGAAGATTTTGAGCTCCTTTTTCACTTTTGAAGGATTTGGCCCCTTTTACACATAAATATACTTATGTTTAAATATATATTGTAACTATATTTATATAGATAAAATAGGTATAATGCATCTATTACAGATTCAATGTTCCTATTTTTTGTTAGTTATGTTAAATAAGGAATACCAGAAAAATATTGCTGCTGAATTTTGAGGTTTTTGGGATCTTTGGAGGCTGCAAAATAATTTTGGGGACTGCACATTGTCTGTGGGATGCTTATGTTTTATTAGCCTTCCTGTTAACAGAGACCCTGAAACTAACACATATCTTTGGAACTGAAGTAAAAACAATGCATTTAGAACTTTACCTGATAGGATATGTTTAGCTACGGTTAACTATTTTTCAAATAGGTCAATGACTAATGCAAAGATAGCAGTTATGTAAAAGAATGAATATATAATGCAACTGGTTATCTTTATGTTGAATCAAATAAGTTTACATGTGAAATAAAAGGAATTGCCTAACAGGAACACATATTATGATAAGAGGAAAAGTTGCCGTCTTCTCCTTTCTAATTTTATTTCATCAGTATACACATTCCATTCTGCTTCCTTTCGTCTCATAGAGGGAGAGGGAGAGAGAAAAATATAGACATATATATGCACATAAAAGAGTTGTCTAAGTCTGGATCTGTTTTGTTTTGTTCTTTTAACACCTTACTAAGATGGGGCATATGTGACCTTATCCACACTTGGCAGATGGAGACCGGAATGTGTTTAAAGTAGGCCTCCACGGTAAAACATTTTTTTTTCCTAGTTATTTTTATGTTGTTCTGATTTATGGCATATTTGCCTGCCTTCCTATTCTTGCTGTCCCTTGCACATGTTCTCCTCTACTTCCCTTTGGGCACTCTGTTCTAAACTTAGTTGAGTTGTCACTGGGGTGGGCAGTAGATAAATGAAAGTCTATACTCCCCGGGGCACTTTGCAATAGATCATCAAGGATTCTGGAATCTTATTTAATACTGGTGTGAAGGCCCAGATTGCTGCAATATATCAGCAGTGAACTGGAAGATGTCATTAGGTGAAGTTTCAAAAAAGGAAAGCTCACCCTTGATCATACCCCTATATTTTAAACCATCACCCATCAGAAATAAACTCTGTTTCTGGGAATTGATGGGAAGAGATTCTGGGGAAGAAAAAGCAGGAGAGTGAGAAGGAAAAAAAGAAAGAAAGGTGAGTTTGAGGAAAGGGACAGAAGAGACGGAGCCACGTAAGGAACCTCTGCAGATCAGTTCAAGGCAATAAAAATAGATCTGATTTAACAATGACAACAACAACAACGGATTTGGTCTTCTCCAAATTTAGCTATTAATGTCTTTGATATATAGTCACTCAAAAATAGATTCATACCTGGTTTTGTAGGTCATTCTGATGCATCAGGCAATCAGCTCCACACCTTGAGCTATCTTTTTGCATTTTGTTGTGCACGCAAATAGGCATATGCAGTACATACAGTATGGTGTCCTATGATCTTGATAATAAAAAGGACAAAATAGATTTTTGACCTTGAAAACAGTCCATGCAGGTGAAATGGGTCTGCTTCCCTATTTGACCTTTTCTGCAATTATGGAAAGGATTACATACTTGGAATCTCCACCATCTCCATCTGGTATCATTTCAACACTTTATTGTCTTTTCTTGTTCTGTTATCATAATCAGATAGAAAGTGTAAAAACTGCAAAAAAACACCAGACAATCAATTGTCTGCAAATTTGTTTTATGCAAAAACTGTATGACCTTTTGTACCTCAGAAAGTGGAAACATTCATTAGGGTGGTCTAGCACATTATAAGCCCATGAGAGCTTCAAGCCTTGTCTATGTATGACTCAAAAATCCAATCTCTTGGTTCAGTGTAGGATTTTGATCGGGACCTGTTTTGCACCCCTGCAATGTATATAACATAAAATGTACTAGGTCTTCACATAGCTTACTGTACTGGCTTGAAGTACTTGAACAGCATTGATGAACAGGCATTAAATAAATATGACTAATAGCATTAGTACAGCCATGCTCCTGGGAAGTTACCTCAAATGGCACAACATTTGCAGAAAACACAGTCACACATTTTCACTACCAATTATATCCTCTTTCCCATGGGCAATTCCATCTGAAAAGAGAGATCAGGTTTGCTTTGAGCAAGCAGGAGGCTACTGTCTGCAAACACCCATCCCACAATCGCCTCAGGTGCAATCAACTCATCTCTGTTCTGGGAACATTGCCCAGGGAGAGAACAGTAAGACCCCAAACATGGTAAGCTTCTGCAGCTCTGGTTGCTGCTAACCTTTCTGTGTACATCTTTCTTGCTATAGAAACAAGAGACTCTTTTCTATCTCACTTCCACAAAAGGGTATCTTTCTAACAGGCATTATCCTGATCAAGAGTCTGTTCCTGGAACACACACGCACACACTCATGGGGAGCGCTTAGTTTCCTCCCTGACAGGTAGGTAGGTTCTTCCTTTAACAGAATCTTGGCAGAATTCATTACTCTGGCAAAGAAGGGTTTTAATGCAATACAAAGCTTTCCCTCCCCCCTTCGCCCAGTGCACACAAAAGCCCTATCTGAATAAGGTTGCAGTAAATGTCTCCCTTTCCTAGATTTATTCCTTCATTAGTAATTTAAATAAATTCCACTGTATAGGAGAGACTTCCATAAAACTGCTGCATTTTCCTCACCATGCAAAATAAATAAATACTGAGGCTGTATCTCTGATAATACATAAACTGCTCTTTGCAGTCTCGCTCTCTCTGTTTTCCTGTAACAAAATTGCAAAAGAGAAAAAAGATTTGTTCCTAGAATCTATGTAGGATTGCTTTATTCAATACAGTTCCTTTTTTCATGGCCAGATAAAAGAAATAATTTCCTTTGCTACTCTAGTTAAGAGAGAAGCAATACATGATGATAGTATCTGATTTGGATAACTCGAACAAAGGATTAGGCACATTCAATTAGTAACCAACAGATTCATCACAAGAGCTTCATGTAATTTCAGTACACAAAGCAATATACCACTTAATGTCTGATGCTTTGTGTGTGGTAATATGGATGGTGAGGGGTGAGGGACTGTAGACTATCATGTACTAGATTTTCTAGAAATGCCTGGATGGTCTCCACTTCAAATGGTTTGAACTTTTGGTCTAATCCAGCAGGCCTCTTATTCTTATTCCAATCTGGAACCTAGTCTGAAAAAATTAAGTATTCTTAAAAGCAAACATATTCTCTACAGAGATTAAAGGGCCACCAAGGTGTGTCTATTTTTATAAATATTATTAAGATGAAGCAGACAGTAGCATTTTTAAAACTGTTCACCCCCTTCTTTTATGTCAGGTGCATTTTGCTTAGAAAGTCTTCCAATTATTCTGTTACATCTGCGGGAAACCTGAACTAAAACCAATTCCCCATCTTCCCTTCCCTTCCAACATTTCTTCTTGAGGTTACTTTCTGTTATAACAGAACTTTCCCCAGAAGACCAGTGCAAGCAGTCACTGAACCAGACAAAACAGGAGCCAAAAAGGAAACTAAAATTAGTCAGCAGAGTTGCCTCAGGCAGTAGCTCACTCGGGGATTTCTCATTTTTTCTTTTAACTTCCATCATCTCTATTTATAATTTATAGATGATTGATTTTTCCTCTTCTGCATGTGACAATGAAGAACATTATTAGCATTTGATTGGGCCTTCTGAGTCAAGAGAGGCCAAAAAAAGTTTGCAACCAGGGCCTCTCCTCAATGTACACATTTTATTCATTCTCACTGCTTCTGCTTTTGCACAGAATCTGCACAAGTTATTTGGGAGAATGGAATATACTGTATATCTAAAGCTCAAGGTGAGTTCTCTGTTAAGTATTCAGAATCTTGACATGGAGAAACTGATTGTGGAGCTGATGTGCAGACACATACTGTATAGATTTCTTACATAAATACATAATCTATGACTTAAGGTTAGAAAGAAACATTCCTTTTTTGGAACTAAGGATTTCTATCTCTGTGATGGAAGACAGAAATGTGCAATCTTTCATGCCCATCTGTTCTACTGCAATCCATTTAGGTCAACATAGAAAGAGAGGAACTGCAATTCTTTCTCTCCCAAGTTAACAGTCCAGCAGATCTGGAAGGCCTCAGGTTAGGAAACATAGCTTAGTATAAAACAGGTATAGTCAGAGGTGGGTTCCTACCAGTTCGTACCGGTTCTATAGAACCGTTAGTAACTTGGCAGCCTGGGTTGCTGGAACCGGCAACAACCCAAGCCTGCCACGCCCCCGAGCCGGTTCTCTCGGCGCCCTAGGCACCTCCATCTTGTTTTTTGCTTCTGCGCATGCACAGAAGCTTTTTTTTACTACTGCGCATGTGCACGCGCCCACGCGGCGCATCCCTGAGTGAACCGGCAGTAGCAGAATCCGGAACCCACCTCTGGGTATCGTGTTAGTCATTAGCCCTCCCTCTTAAACATTGTTTTTACATATCAAAGCATGATACTATTTTCTTTAATATGCCAACTTTTTTGTAATTTATTTTGATTTTAATCCTATTCTACCTCCAAGAACTTAACACACATGTGAATACTCATATTAGGAACTGAACAACTCTTATTTTTTTAGAACAAATAGTTTGAGGAATGCAAAGACCTCTGCTTTTTCTACATATATTTTCTTTTTTTTTCTAATTTATTCAGTATCACTCCAAGAATCTAATGTTCTTGTTCCCTATCACATTTCTAAATCTAGTTTGTCAACAGTCTGTAAGGATAGCAAAATATACAGTATTTTCATTAAACATGTGTTCACCTGAATACCTTCTTCCGTATTGATATACAGTACAGATGAATGAATTTTCTTATAGTCTTTGACTAACAAAGAAAGTGCATTAAACCCCATAACTGGAATATCATACTTAACATAAATAAAATTAACTTAATTAAAGTCAGTTTAACTTAAACATAAATAAAATCAACATATTCAGTGCAAGTGCATCAAAAACAATGGGGCTGCAAATAAAACTCTTCAAGCGTTTTAGTTATATCTGGGCTCACATCTGCAAGAGTTTAAGTTACATAAAATAAATAATTTCTTCCTGAGAATTTAGTGATTTTGGAAAGGAAACAATACAGCAGTGTCACAGTTTCAAAGGCACCAGAATTACAGGGACAGATGCCATTTGAGGACTGGTGTCTTGGATATCTCTTTCCCTAGGATGAAAGAAGGAAGCACATTTAGACAGGTCTTGGTGGGAGAAAAATCCCCAAAGACAGCAATTTGCCCCTTTGTTGTCCAAAAGAAAATTATGCCAAAACTGTGGGGAGAACATGTCCTCTGAGCCTGAGCTGGTAGATCTGACATGATAAAGACATTGATATGGGATTTCTTTTCCTCTTTTTCCCTCTAGACTAAGTAATTCAAATGGAAAGAGCCAAATTTCCATAATTTTATTATTTATAATTGATAGTTATGAACTATGAAAAGAGCCTTGCAGTAACAAGAGGCAATGGCCAACCATTTCCAACTATGTTACCTAAAAATAGGCATGAATCTACCCATATAGTTGCCAGAAGTTAAGGCTGACTCAGTGGGCGGGGGGGGGGGATCCCAGGTTTTACAAACTGTTGGAAAAGAGCCATTTTCTAAACTAAGCACAGAGTATGGGATACATTTAGGAACACACACAATAGCTCTTTAAAAAAACAAATTTATTACTTCCAAGTCATCTGTTGTACTCAGTACCCATGTGGGGAGCCAATAAAAGACCTGGGATAAGGTTTTTGGAATGAAAAACCTGAAGTACCATGGGAACAAATTGATACCCTTTTATAAGGAGTGAAACTGTAAAATGGAGTTTAAAGCATCGTTGTCCAACCTTTTTACAATCTTACCTAGGCTGCATTAAGTGAAGAGGTATACTGTACATAATATAGTTAATGTATATAAATAGCAAACTTCCTTTACTTTTTAATATTTGTTACAATCTTGTGGGAGCCGCATGACTAGCTGTCCAAGGCAGCATGTGGCTTATGGGTCACATGTTGGAAACACCTGGCCTAAAATGTCCTTCACTTGTGATAATGCTGATGACCTGTGAATATTCCAGTTCAAATTCTATAGAAAATTAATACCTAGATATTTATACATCCTCACATGTTCCTTTTTTCTTTATTTACAAATATAGAATAGAATAGAATTCTTTATTGGCCAAGTGTGATTGGACACACAAGGAATTTGTCTTTGGTTCATATGTTCTCAGTGTATATAAAAGAAAGGATACATTCGTCAAGAATCATGAGGTACAACACTTAATGATTGTCATAGGGTACAAATAAGCAATCAGGAAACAATCAATATTAATATAAATCGTAAGGATACAAGCAACAAGTTACAGTCATACAGTCATAAGTGGGAGGAGATGGGTGATAGGAATGATGAGAAGACTAATAGTGATAGTAATGCAGCCTTGGTGAATAGTTTGACATTGGTGAGGGAGTTATTTGTTTAGCAGAGTGATAGCATTCGGGAAAAACCTGTTCTTGTGTTTATTTGTCTTGGTGTGCAGTGCTCTATAGCATCATTTTGAGGGTAGGAGTTGAAACAATATATGTCCAGGATGCGAGGGGGTCAGTGAATATTTTCACGGCCTGGTGAATAGTTTGACATTGGTGAGGGAGTTATTTGTTTAGCAGAGTGATAGCATTCGGGAAAAACCTGTTCTTGTGTTTATTTGTCTTGGTGTGCAGTGCTCTATAGCATCATTTTGAGGGTAGGAGTTGAAACAATATATGTCCAGGATGCGAGGGGGTCAGTGAATATTTTCACGGCCCTCTTTTTGAGTCGTGTAGTATACAGGTCCTCAATGGAAGGCAGGTTGGCAGTAATTGTTTTTTCTGCAGTTCTGATTATCCTCTGAAGTCTGTGTCTGTCTTGTTGGGTTGCAGAACCAAAACAAACAGTTATAGAAGTGCAGATGACAGACTCAATAATTCCTCTCTAGAACTATATCAGCAGCTGCTTGGGCAGTTTGCGTTTCCTGAGTTGGCGCAGAAAGAATATGCTTTGTTGTGCTTTTTTTATGACGTTTTTGATGTTAGGTGACCACTTTAGGTCTTGAGATATGATAGAACCTAGAAATTTGAAGGTCTCTACTGTTGATACTGTGTTGTCTAGTATTGTAAGAGGTGGTAGAATGGGAGGGTTTCTCCTAAAGTCTACCACCATTTCTACAGTTTTGAGTGTATTCAGTTCCAGATTGTTCCAGTCGCACCACAAGGCTAGTTGTTCAACCTCCCGTCTGTATGCGGTTTCATCGTTGTCTCGAATGAGACCAATCACTGTTGTATCATCTGCAAACTTCAGTACTTTAACAGAGGGATCGTTTGAGATGTTAGAGATGAATTCATTCTCACACTCAATAGAAATAAATAAACCCACTGGAAAAAAATCTGAACAGCTACATAAGGGAATATATGAAAGAGATA